>OY882869.1:859395-939395 GCA_963693515.1 Pipistrellus nathusii | reverse complement strand
CTCCAGGCCCACTTCACAGGGAGGCCCGGGGGGCGCCTCCATCCGCCTCTCCTCCTGGACCCCCAGCCAGCCCAGGGCCTCGGCCTCTCCCCCGGAGAGAAGGAGGTACCTGGGAGCAGCTCTGCGGATGCTGCAGAGACACAGCCCCGCCTCCCCCTTGGGATTCCCCCTCAGCGGGGGCTCCTGGGGGAGCTGGTGGCACAAGGCAGCCGGGGTCAGGTGAGGTCGCTGCAGCATCGCAGGGCGGGGCGGGGCGGGGCCAGGCCTGCAGCCCCGAGGCCACCGAGAGGAGGTTTCTCAATATTTGACGACAAACGCCTTATCTCTGTGGTGGCCAAACACTGTCCGGCCTCCGGTCAGGTCAGGGCAGCTCCGAGCGTGCCCTCCGGGGAACTCTGACCCTGAACCAGAGGCGGAGGCCCGACCTTCTCAGAGGAACCCGGCCTCCAGCCCCCCAAGCCTGTGTCCGCGCCGCAGCCTCTCCGCCAGCGGGCTGGGAAGCTCAGTGGGTGCGTCCGTCCCAGCAGGTCGGGGGCCAGCTCCAGCACGCGGGGTCCCTGTGGGGCTCTCTCTGGACCCGGTCACAGGACCCCCCGGGTCACTGAGCCCCCGTCACTGAGAGTCCCCCCCCCCAACCCGCTAAAAGACCAGCACTGACCCCGAGACGGGCCGGAGAGCAGCCAGCTGTCCGCTCTGGGACAGTGAACTGGGAGGGTCGAACCGTGCGGTCCCGCCGCCGGGGAACGGGGCCGGAGGACCCTAGTTTCCCGGGAGCTGACGGGTGAGAGCGCGTGGTCCCCGTGGCCTGGCAGGGCCGTGTCCCCTTCCCGGGAGATCCCCTCTCTCCCCGTTGCACCCTAAGTTGTAAGCTGTCCACCGGGAGGGAATTCTGGGCAGGGAAGCCAGGGGGTTTGTGCCCAGACCTTCCCATGGGGGTCCCCTCCCCGGACACAGGGCAGGGGAACGGAGCCCCAAAGTGCGGCCACTGTCCATGTCCCCGTCCCAGTCCTGCTGGGCAGGCGCCAGCGGGGGCAGACGTGGCCGGCAGCCGGACCCCAGCCTCTCCGGCAGGTGGGAGAGCGGGCCCGGAGCTGAGTGTCTGGCACACGCCAAGCCGGGCGCCGGCCGAGGGGCCGAGGGGCCGAGGGGCCGAGGGCCGGGTGTGGATGGAGGCTCCGTAACCTGCAGGCGGAGGCCAGGGGCGGCTGGTGGGAGTGGAGTCCGGCAGAGCACCGGCTCGGCACCAGGAAACCCAGCTCGGATTCTCGCTCGGATTCTCGCCGGGCCACTTTATTTACTTCCTTTCTGTTAAACGTTTGTATTGACTTGGGAGAGGGAGGGAGAGGGAGGGAGGGGGAAGGAGGGGGAGGGAGGGGGAGGGAGGGCGAGGGAGGGCGAGGGAGGGAGAGGGAGGGAGGGAGGGCGAGGGAGGGATAGAGCATCCGTGATGGGAGTCAGGGACCGGCTGCCTCCTGCAGGTCCTTGCGGTCTGACTGGGAATCAACCCTGACCTCCTGGTTCATAGTCAACACACAGCCACTGAGCCACGCCGGCTGGGTGGCGCCTGCTTTTTTTTTTTTTTTTTTTTTTTTTTAATGTTTTATTGATTTTTTACAGAGAGGAAGGGAGAGGGATAGAGAGTTAGAAACATCGATGAGAGAGAAACATCAATCAGCTGCCTCCTGCAACCCCCCCACTGGGGATGTGCCCGCAACCAAGGTCCATGCCCTTGACCGGAATCGAACCCGGGACCCTTCAGTCCGCAGGCCGGTGCTCTATCCACTGAGCCAAACTGGTTTCGGCTGTCCCTGCTTTTTGACTGAAAATCAAGGTGACAGCCGGGCCCACGGGGCCGAGAGGGAACTGGGTGAGTGCTGTCTGCGAAACGGCTGGCTCCTGGCCGGGGCCACGTGGTGGTGAGCCAGGCGCCACGGCCACGCCACGGCCATGTGAGTGGGTGAGTGAGTGACCGAATGGACGGAGGATGGGCAGCCTGTGGGCGGCGACCAGGGTGCATCTGTGAGTCACAAGGTGATGAGAGGGACCTCGTGCAGGGGAGGGGCAGGGTGCTCTGCCCGTCAGACCCAGCCCGCCCGTGGCCCCCAAACTAGCAGCCCCCTCCCTGAGGGGCTCCGGGCAGGTTTGGAACGGAAGGAAGCCCCTCGCCCCGTTCCAGTGCTCTGCTCCGGGGGATGCAGTCATTCCCTGGCCTGTGGCTGGGGGGAGGCAGGAGGGGAGCAACCCCAGGGCCTGCAGGACGCCGCCCGGCCACCCGCTCGCTGCTGACCTCAGGCCGGCGAGTCCACTGCCCCGCCTCAGCTTCTTTGGAAAATGGGGGCAATAACGGCAGGCTCACAGGGCGTCTGTGAGGCTGATGCACGTGTGCGTGTGCGTGTGCATGTGCGTGAGCATGTGTGTGAGTGTGTGTGTGAGAGTGTGTGTGAGTGTGAGTGTGTGTGTGTGTGTGTGAGTGGGGGGGGCCGGGGGAGAGGTGGGGACCAGGAGGGGGACGCAGGGCGAGGCTCTGGGGGCTGGGGGCCGGGGCCCAGGAGCAGGCGGGGGCCGTCTCTCAATGGGGCCCGGCGCTGGCTCTGGCCTCAGACCCAGGCGCCCGCCTCTCGCCAATACCGTCCCCGCGGGCACCACGCGCAGCGCCCTTGGCGGTGACCTTGGCCGGCTGACGCAGAGCTTACCCAGCCGAGGAGCTTGGGCGGGCGCTCCTCCTGCCGTCCTCCTGCTCTGTGCTCCGCAGCTCACCTCCTCTGGGACTCCAGCGCCAGCCCAAGCTCTGGCCTGTCCCCCCGGCCTTCCTGCTGCCCAGACGCCTGGGGACGGCCCTGGCCCCCGGTCACCCTCGGCCCTGGCCCCCGGTCACCTCGGCCCTGGCCCCCGGTCACCTCGGCCCTGGCCCCCGGTCACCTCGGCCCTGACCCCCGGTCACTCTCGCAGCTTCTCCTGCAGCCTCATGCCCGGCGCCTCTGCGGGTCACCCTTCGCCACCCCCTCTCCGGACACGGGGCCGGTGCTGAGGAAGGGGCCTTTGGGGGTGAGTCTCAGCCACGCGGGGTCCTGGCCTAGCTTCCTGTGAACGGGCACCCTGAGTGGCAGAGCCTCCGTGCCAGCGTCCCTGCTGAGTGCTGGGGTCCCGCCAGCAGCCGCAGAAGCGGGGCCGGACGCTGAGGACGGGCGGGTGCCGGCGCGGGGCGGCCGGGCGGGGCTGGGACGCCCTGTGGGCCAGGCCCTCGCTGACCGTCCGCATGTCCACCACGTCCCTGTGGAGTGTTTCTCCTGGAAGGTGCCTGGGGTGGAGCTCAGACAGGTGCCGCCTCAGGGCCAATCCGACCTTGGTCGGCAGGGATGGGAGGAGCCATGAGGTTGTTTAGCCACGTGCCCTGGTCACAGTCAGGTCTCAAAACAATACAAACAAAAACCAGGAAAACAGAAACAAAGGAGGAGGGAGATCAGAGCCTGCCTGTGGGGTCTGAGGCACTCTCTCCGCAGGGCGGGGAGGGGCTGGGGTTTTGTTTGTGGGCGTCAGTCCGGCAGGCTGGGAGGTGGGGAGCCGGGCTGGAGGGGGCACCTCTGAGCCTCGCTCCCTGGCCTCCTCGGCCCAGTGCCGGCTGGCGTCTGCGTTCACGGTCCGGAGGAATCGCCTGTGAACAGGGGGCTGTGTCACGTGCTGCTTTGAGCAACAGGCTGGGGCTCCCGAGGGGGCGGAGCCAGCGTGGAACTGGCCGGGGAGAGCGCCCCCACCTGGGAGAACGGCCTGTGGGGTGCCGAGGGGGCCCACGGCCACACGGGGTGTCCTCCAGGGTCTGCCGGACCCTCCGCCCAGAGGCTTCCTGGGCCAGACCCCGCGGGGCGGGAAGCTGGGCATGCCCGTCCCTCTGTCTGTCTCAGAGCTCCGGCCCCGGACTTCCCACTGTCCCCTCGGCGAGGGGACTGACCGGGGCTTCGCCCGGGCCAGCCATGGGTTACATCGGAGAGAAAGGCAAGTTAGGACCCAACACTGTTCTTAATTTAAAATATATTTGTACTGATGTCAGAGAGGAAGGGAGAGGGGGAGAGAGAAACTTCAGTGATGAGCGGGGATCATGGATGGCTGCCTCCTGCAGGCCTCACCCTGGGGAGGGAGCCCACAACCCGGGCCTGTGCCCTGACCGGTACTGAACCTCCGGGTTCATAGAGCCACGCCAGGACCCGGACTTTAGAGAGAAGTCCGTCCTGTGCCGCCCGGGGTCCGCTGCCTCTGGCCCTGACAGCCCTGACCTGCTGTGCCGCCGCGGAAACCAGCCAGATGGATGCAGAGCCACGGCCCGGGCGAGCTGTTCGCACAGCGGCCTGACCCGCCCGGCAGCCCAGGAGCCCAGGGGCTGAAGGTCACTCGGAAAAGGGAAGGGCTGTTGCAGCCAAGGTCACCTTCCCTCAGGAAGGCGGGGCCTTATCAGCAGCGCCCGGCTTCCTTCCTCCTTCCCTCTGGGGCTGGCCCTCGCTCACACCCAATCGGTGCCCTTTTACACGCCCCCCCCCCCCCCCCCCCGGGGCTCAGCCTCCCTGCCCGGCCCCTGGGTGAGTGCTGGCTGCGTGGCCAGCTTTTCTGGCTGGCTGTCCATCTTCTGGCCCACAGCGTGAGGAACTATACGTTGAACCCTGCGGGCTGTCACAGAGGGGAGCTGAGCTGGTGGCTGAGGGAGTTAGTAGCGGCCAGCGGCTCTGAGCTCACCGAGCACCGGGAGGCCGTTCAGCGCCCACAGCCCCGTCCGTCCCTCAGGCATCCTCATCGTCTCCGCTTCCTGTGACTTTGAAAAGACAGTTTTATTGAAGTTCAATTCACACATCATCCAGTTTACCCATTAAAGCGCCCAGTTCACCGCTTCTCGGTATAGGACATTACCAACTTTGCAAAAGTGCAGAATATCTGTAACACACATTTCCATGTTCCCTGCTTTTTTTTAAAAAAAATATATTTTATTGATTTTTTACAGAGAGGAAGGGAGAGAGATAGAGAGCTAGAAACATCGATGAGAGAGAAACATCGCTCAGCTGCCTCCTGCACACCCCTTACTGGGGATGTGCCCGCAACCAAGGTACATGCCCTTGACCGGAATCGAACCCGGGACCTCTCAGTCCGCAGGCTGATGCTCTATCCACTGAGCCACACCGGTTCTAAGTGTGCAGTCCGGCCGTATTGATTTCACTCACAACGTGCAGCCATGGCCACTGTCATGTCCGCTCCCCAGGAGCCCTGTGCCTGGGAAGTCATCCGAGGTCACCCCACCAACGCGCGAGGACCAGGGTCTGCAAGGAGCCATCAGGGCTCAGAGCTCGTCCCTTACCCAACTCTGACCTGGCGGGGAGCTCAGGTCACTGCAGGCCCGCAGGCCAGGGGGGGTCACGTGTGTGTGTGTGTGGGGGGGGGTCACGTGTGGGGGGAAGGTCACGTGTGGGGGAGGGTCATGTGTGTGTGGGTCACATGTGGGGGAGAGGCGGGCTGCACTCCGGCCTCCGGGGTGGGGGTTGGGGTCCCGGGGTGGGGTGGGGTGGGGGTGGGGTGGGGTGGGTGGGGGAGTGGGGGGGAGGGGTGGGGTGGGGTGGGGGTGGAGTGGGGGTGTGGTGGGGGTGGGGTGGGTGGGGGAGTGGGGGGGAGGGGTGGGGTGGGGTGGGGGTGGGGTGGGGGTGTGGTGGGGGTGGGGTGGGGTGGGTGGGGTGGGTGGGGGAGTGGGGGGGAGGGGTGGGGTGGGGTGAGGGTGGGGTGGGATGGGGTGGGGTGGGGTGGAGGTGGGGTGTGGTCCTGGGGAGCCTGGGTGCTGCTCCCCGGGCTGAGGCAGCTGGGCCTGGCCTCTGGGTTCCTGCCTGGGCGCCCGCCGGCCGGCCCGCACAGGCCCTGGTGTCTGGGGGGTCCCAGGCTATGGACGCAGCTTCGATTTCCAGGTTCCTGGGAAACGGTCTGTTTGCTGGAAGAGGAGGGGGATGCGTGCCTGGAACGTTCCACTTCCTCTTCCCTGCGCCTCCTCGCCGCCCGCCTCTGCACCCACCTCTGACCCAGGAGGCCTGGGCTGACCCTGGGCTGACTGTCCCTCTCCCCCGCTGGGCCTCCTCCCTGGGCGGCTCCGGGGGTGAGGCAAGGGGGGCTGCCGGCCTGGGCCTCGCGCGTGGCTCTGGCTCTGGGACCTGTTTGTGCCCATACCCCACGTCTACAGGAGTGTCGGTGTCCGTGTCCATGTCCGTGTCCCTGTCCGTGTCCGTGTCCGTGTCCGTGGGCTCGGAGTCCCCTTCTGGGGTGGTAGGACCCCCTCCCCCCTCCCCGCAGCGCCTGGCCTCAGTGCCAGCCACGCCTCCCTCCGGGCCCCTCGCCCTAGAGCAGCTGGTGGGGTCTGGGGTCTGAAGGCTGGGGTGGAAGGAATCTCGGGGACCCTGGGGCACGCCACCTGAGCCCTTGGTGAACCGGCGCCCCCTGCAGGAGGCCCAGGAAGGACAGGAGAGGCATTGGGCTCTGTCAGGGGCATCAGCTAGAGGCGGGTGCTGGCGAGGGGCGAGGGGCGAGGGGCGAGGGGCGAGGGGCGAGGGGCGAGGGGCGAGGGTGGGCCCCACCCGAGGCCTGGACGCCACTAGGCTGCCTGCTCTCCAGGGCAGGGCTGGCCACACACACGGCACTCAGGCCGGTGCGCCCTCTGCCCGCGATGGCCGTGGCCAGCCCCCCAGCTGGCCCTGACCCTGGCCCTGACCCTGACCCTGAGCGCTCTGCTGTGTTCCACCTCCTGCTGCAGGGAACACACCGCCAGCCCCACCTCTGCCCCCAGGGCAGGGGGGTCCCCACGGGTCTCCCTCCTGCTTCTCCTGGTTTTCAGATCAGGAAGTTCCCCCTCTGCCCCCTCCCCCCCAGGTTCTCCAGTTTCCAGAACCATCCTTGGGCCTGAAGGACCCACCCGCCCAGCACCCGCTGGGAATTTCCAGGCCTCCCTGGGGCTGCCCCTGGGACCCTGCTCCCCGCCCGAGGGGAAGCCTCCGGCCCAGTGACCCGGCACAGCTCCCTCCCGCAGCCCTCCCCCCCGGGTCAGCACATCCTGCGCTCGCTGGCCTTGGCTCCCGGCCACGTGTCTGGAGGCACCAGGGTCACAGCCGCCAAATCTCTGCTCTGCTCTGTCGCAACCCGCAGCCTGGCCCAAGCGCGGCCTCGGCCGGGCCGGCTCCTCCCTCGCCCCGGAGTGACCCCCCGGGCAGCGGGCGGAAGTGCGCCCGGCGGGCAGCCTGGTGAGAGGGGCCTGGTTCTCACGTGGTCGCAGCACAGAACAAGCCTCCGTTGTCCATCCGCACCCTGTTCCCTGAGCTCAGTGTCTTAGCTTTTTTTTTTTTAATTCCATTTTCTATTCTTTTTTTTTTTTTAAAATATATTTTATTGATTTTCCTCAGAGAGGAAGGGAGAGGGATAGAGAGCTAGAAATGTCAATGAGAGAGAAACATCAACCAGCTGCCTCCCGCGCACACCCCACTGGGGATGTGCCTGCAACCAAGGCACATGCCCTTGACCGGAACCGAACCTGGGACCCTTCAGTCCGCAGGCCGACGCTCTATCCACTGAGCCAAACCGGTTTTGTGATGATTACTCCAGAAGATAGCAATTATATTTCCTTAGCTATCCCTGAGGAAAAGAGCCGGTGCCTCCAGGGGAGACGGTGCCTCCAGGGGAGACCGGGCAGGGCACCAGGGCGGGGCGGGGCCTGTCACCCTGACCTGCAGGCCGCAGGCTGGCCCGCCCCCGCATGAACCGCTTCCCTCCAGGCCCCGACGCAGTCACGTCACAGCTGTATTTGTAAAATTCTGTTGTCCCCTTCCCCCCATGGACCTCTCCCTGCCCACCCCCCCCAGCACATGTCCTCACCCCCTCCCCTGCCCGTGAGTGATGCTTACATGCATGCACACAGTCCACCTCACAGCTATTATTTTAAAATATATTTTATTGATTTTGTACAGAGAGGAAGGGAGAGAGATAGTTAGAAACATCGATGAAAGAGAGAGTCATCCACCAGCTGCCTCCTGCACACCCCCCACTGGGGATGTGCCCGCAACCAATGTACATGCCCTTGACCGGAATTGAACCCGGGACCCTTCAGTCCCCAAGCCGACGCTCTGTCCACTGAGCCACACCGGTTTCGGCTCACAGCTATTTCTTTTTTAAGTCCGAGAAGCTGTGGGGCTTGGCCCTCCCTGTGTGGGTGACCACTCCGGGCGTCCCGCCACGCGCCCTTCTGGTGTGGAGTCAGGACGGCTTACCGAGCGCCTGGGGGGTGCCAGCGCCGTGCGGGCGGGCTCCGGGGCACAGCGTTAACACGGCCTCGGGGGAGAGCGGGCCGGGGATGGAACCCACGTTGCCCTTGGCGGTGTGAGCTTGGGAAGCTGCTCAGAACGCCCGTGCGGCCAGATGGAGGCCGCGTTCCCTGCCGCAGGGTTGCTGGGCATACAGTAGGCGCTCAATACCCGGTGGCTGGGACTTTTCCAGGCGACGCTCGGTCCTCTCTTCCCCAGGGGAGCGTGGCTCCGGTGCTGGCTGCTGGAGGGGGTGGGGTGGCGGAGGAGGGGATGGAGGGGGCCGTCCTGGGTGCTGTCACCCTCTGGAGGACCCGGGAGCTGGCCGATGGGCTCTGGGTACCCGCGGGCTGCGGGCTGCCCCGCCGTCAGCGACCCGTCTCCGTGCTGCTGCCTCTGCGTGCAGCGCCTTGGGCCCTCCTTCCTGCCGGCTGGGGCAGCCCTGACCTTGGCGGCGGCCCCGCCCGGAGGCAGCCCTGCGGCTTCGAGTCACACTCTCTGCGGGTCTGTGTCTGCGCTTCCTGACGCCGCCCCCTGCCCGCGGGGCTCGGCGCGGCCGGTGCTGCCCAGGAAGGAGGGAAATATAATTGCTATCTTCTCCAGTGATCATTTTCCGAAGCTGCGAGCATAACCGGCAATTAATATTTCCTGTGCCCCGGGGCGGGCCGGGAAGAGGGCCGGAAACACTGCCTGGGAGACGTGAGCGGCTGAGAGGCTGTTCCTCGTTCCCGCCAGGAAAGGGCTCCCCTCTCCCTGGGGAGGGGCTGGAAGCACGGCTCTTCTCTGCGAGAACGGCCAGCCAGGCCCGAACCCCGTCGCCCCTCCGCCGGGGCCAGCCCGCCGCCCTGGGATGAGTGTAGGCCCGGGGCTGGGGGCACTGGCTCACGGATCAGAGCCGGGCTCCCGGGTCCTGTCCGAGAGGCGCCTTGGGCCGGAGGTGCAGGCCGGTCACCGGGTTGAAGGACGTGGCCCGGGAGCTGACACGGGAGCCATTGGGGTGCCTCCCTGGGGAGGGCCCGAGGCTGCTGCCGGGTGGCCTGGGACCGAGAGACTCGGCTCCGGCGCAGGGAGGGGCAGGCCAGGGCCGTCTGGAGGTGAGGTCACCGAGGCCGGGAGGCAGCTCTCTCATGGCGGGCAGGGGTTCTAGCAGCTGCCTCGCCAGCACGGGGTTCTGCCTGGCCGGGGCCCCGGTGCACCTGGGAGGTGCCCAGCCCATCACAGCCCCCACCTCACCTCACAGATCACCTGCCCCCGGACAGCCCGGTGAACAGCCCCCAGCCCCCAGGCCCAGCCCCAGGCCCAGGCCCAGGCCCAGCCCCAGCACAGCCCCAGCCCCCAGCCCCAGGCCCAGCCCCCAGCCTCCAGCCCCCAGCCCAGCCCCCAGTCCCCAGCCCCCAGGCCCAGCCCTTGGCCCAGCCCCAGCCCCCAGCCCCCAGGCCCAGCCCTAGGCCCAGGCCCAGCCCCAGCCCCCAGCACCAGCCCCAGCCCCCAGCCCCAGCCCCAGCCCCAGGCCCAGCCCCCAGCCCCCAGCCCCGAGGCTGGGACAGGAGCACCATCAGCATTTGCTGAGCTCCTAGCTCATCAGATTCATCCGATGGAATCCTCCAACCAGAGGAAGAGCCGCTTCCTTGCCGATGAGGAACCTGGGCCTTTTGGCTACAGTCGTTGGTTCCCAGGGTCCCGCGGTGGGGGGTGGGGTGGGGGGTGCGGTGGGGGTGGGGCGGGGGGTGGCTGGGTGTGGGGTGGGGGTGGCGATGGCGGGCCCTCGAGGAGGTGGGGGCTGGCCGACCTTCGGAGAGCAAGCCGGACAGATGCATGAGGCCCCTAGCTGCCGGGTCACTCCCACGTCCACGTTTCCGTTCGGACTTGAATTCTCAGGAGCCCTCACCCCTGACGGGCAGGTCCTCATTCTTCGCAGACTGCTCGGGGCTGTTAAAACTGCTGCTCTGCCTGGACGGCCGTGCTTCTGTGCTCTTGGCTTTTCTGCATTTTCCTGAAAAAGTAAAACACTGTCCTGTGGTTTTACGGCAGAACCCCCTGGGGAGTCCAGGCGCTCAGGATGGCTTCGTGCTTGTGCTAAAAGCTCTGGTGTCCTCAGGACTTCTCCCTTCCAGTGCCTGTGCCTGCCCCTGCCCCTCGCCCCTGCCCCTGCCCCCTGCCCCCTGCCCCTGCCCCCTGCCCCTCACCCCCTGCCCCTCGCCCTCTGCCCCTGACAGTGACCTCAGCCCCGCCCTGACCCACTTGCGCCTGTCCGTGCCTCTGACAGGGCGGCCCCGGAGGTGGAGACATTGGCACCAGCTGAGGTTCAAGCCGGCGGTCCCTGGGCCCTGGTGTCTGTCCGGGGCCATCAGTGCGAGGCGGGCGGAGCCCCGGCCACAGAGCAGGACCTGCAGCTGCCTGAGCGCGGCCTCTTCGGGTTACGATGCCCGGTGACCGGGCAGGCGCCGCCCTCGCGATGCGGGCTTTGGGGTTTGCTGCCGGGCACGGGGCCTCCGAGGGAGCGGCACGGGGAGGGCTCCCCCGGGTAGCTGGGGCGGCCGCTCTCCCACAGCCTGAGTCCGGGTGAGAGGCCTGGGCTGGGCCTTTGTCTGTTTTTAAAATATATTTTTACAGAGGAATGGGGAGAGAGAAAGAGAGAGAAGAGAGAGAGAGAGAGAGGGGGGGGGGAGGGAGGGAGGGAAAGAGAGGGAGAGAAAGAAAGAGAGAGAGAGAGAGAGAGAGAGAGAGAGAGAGAGAGAGAGAGAGGGAGAGAGAGAGAGAGAGGGAGAGGGGGGGGAGGGAGGGAGGGAAAGAGAGGGAGAGAAAGAAAGAGAGAAAGAGAGAGAGAGAGAGAGAGAGAGAGAGGGAGGGAGGGAGAGAGAGAGAGAAAGAGAGAAAGAGAGAGAGAGAAAGAGAGGGAGGGAGGGAGAGAGGGAGAGAAGCATCACTGATGAGAGAGAATCATGGACCTGCTGCCTCCTGCAGGCCTCACACTGGGGATGGAGTAGACAGCCTGGGCCTGTGCAGTGACCAGCATTGAACCCTGACCTCCTGGTTCGTAGGTGACACTTAACCCTGAGCCACACCGGCCGGCAGGGATAGCCCTTTACTCCCAGGAGCCCGCGGGGTCACAGTGTTCCCTCCTTCCCGCCCGGAGCCCCGAGAGCACCCCGTCCCACATGCAGCACGAGTGCGGAGGCCCGGGCTCCTCCTGGCTCCTGAGGCCAGCATGGCGCTGGGGCGGCTCCATCACAGCCCCGGGCTGGGGCCATCCGGGCTGTCCGGCCTGCAGGGGGCGCCTGCCTGGGGCAGCGCTGTGGGACCCCCCACCCGGCTGCTGCGTCCACTCCACTCCCAGGGCCGAGGCCCGGCGCCCAGGGCGGCAGCAGAGCTGTGACTGCAGGGCTCGGGGAAGGCCCGGCTCAGGCCTGGTCCCGCCTGCCGTGTGTGGGGTCACATGCGCCGGGGCTGCCACGGGGCTTTCCTGGCCGGGGTGCCACCTGCCTGGCGCGCGGCGGGCGCCAGCGGGCACGGAGGCTTCCCCTTTCTGCTCCCACGTCCCGGCCTGCAGCCCGCGGCCACGGGACGGCTGCCCTCCGCTGGGGAGCGCTATTCTGGGCCCACGTGGAAGTGCTTCCTACACCCGCCCGATGAGCCAGCGCCTGCCCACGGCCTCCCGCCGGTTCCGGGAACCGGTGAATCAGCGCCCGGCCCCTCTGCCCCGGCGTGGCCCCGGCAGGGCCCCGGCTCCTCAGAGGCGGGGGGTCCCTCAGGGCAGAGCGGGGCGGCCCGGTGCCCCCTCAGCCATTCCCCCTCCTCCGGGCTGGCCAGGTCCCAGCGCACAGGCCGCGCTCCGGCTGCCCTGGAAGGCCCCGGCCTGCCCCGGGGCGCACAGGGGGTTCCCCTTCATGGGCGGCTGGAGCTGGCATCCGCCCGGCCACGGAGGATGTTACTAAACAGCACCCACCACACTCCGCTCTGCTCACCTCCCTCTCTCCTTCCTCCCCAGCAAAACCCACAGGGTGTGTAACGGGGTGCACAGAGGGGGTATGTAACGGGGTGCACAGAGGGGTGTGTAACGGGGTGCACAGAGGGGTGTGTAACGGGGTGCACAGAGGGGGTATGTAACGGGGTGCACAGAGGGGTGTGTAACGGGGTGCACAGAGGGGTGTGTAACGGGGTGCACAGAGGGGTCGTAAGTCGGGGTGCACAGAGGGGTGTGTAAGTCGGGGTGCACAGAGGGGTGTATAACTCGGGGTGCACAGAGGGGGTGTGTAACGGGGTGCACAGAGGGGGTGTGTAACGGGGTGCACAGCGGGGTGTGTAACGGGGTGCACAGAGGGAGGTGTAACGGGGTGCACAGAGGGGTGTGTAATGGGGTGCACAGAGGGGTGTGTAACGGGGTGCACAGAGGGGGTGTGTAACGGGGTGCACAGAGGGGTCTGTAAGTCGGGGTGCACAGAGGGGTGTGTAACTCGGGGTGCACAGAGGGAGTGTGTAACAGGGTGCACAGAGGGGTGTGTAACGGGGTGCACAGAGGGGATGTGTAACGGGGTGCACAGAGGAGTGTGTAACTCGGGGTGCACAGAGGGGTGTGTAAGTCGGGGTGCACAGAGGGGTGTATAACTCGGGGTGCACAGAGGGAGTGTGTAACAGGGTGCACAGAGGGGTGTGTAACGGGGTGCACAGAGGGGATGTGTAACGGGGTGCACAGAGGGGTGTGTAACTCAGGGTGCACAGAGGGGTGTGTAATGGGGTGCACAGAGGGGTGTGTAACGGGGTACACAGAGGGGGTGTGTAACTCGGGGTGCACAGAGGGGTGTGTAAGTCGGGGTGCACAGAGGGGGTGTGTAATGGGGTGCACAGAGGGGTGTATAAGTCGGGGTGCACAGAGGGGGTGTATAAGTTGGGGTGCACAGAGGGGGTGTCACAGGCTGGGTTAACGGGGCCTCAGCCCCGAAGTCCTGACCAGCCCCGCCTCCCGGACGGGGTCCCGGGCCCCTGCTCCCTCGGACACTCTGGCCCAGGGCGGTGAGCGGGTGCCTCCGGGTGCTCCCTGCGCCTCCGGGGGTGCCGTGGCGGCCTGAGCACCCCGACAGCGCCACTTCCTGCCCGGCGCCGACTGTGGTCGCCGCTCGCACTTCCTGCAGCTGCTGCCGGTTCCTGGCGCCCACGGCCGGCCACACGGGGGTGATTCACCGGCGGCCACCGGCTGCCGGCCTGCAGGGCGGCTGCTACGGGGAACAGCCCCCCGCGCCCGTCCCCCGCCTTCCGGCCGTGACCCCGTCACCGCTCTCACCGGGATCCACAGCTCCCGGCGCCGGGCCTGGGGCGCGGGGGTCGGGGCACCGGAGCCTGAGCCGTGGCACCGGCCGGGGGCGGGCGTGGAGCCCCGGGGCCTCTGGGTGCAGCTGGGTGAGCGGCGGGCGGCCGGAGTCACAGGAGCGCTCGGCATTCCCCAGGCCGGGAAAGCGGTGCAGGTGGGGCCTCTGCTGCTGTCCCCCGTCTGCCTCCCCCCTCACCGCACGGACCTGTGACCGGGGTCCGAGCTGCCCAGGACGGTGGTGGGCCTGAGTTAGCGGAGTGTCTTTCTGTTAATTTGTCAATGATTTAATTAGTCATTATATTAAAATGTTTTTATTGATGTCAGGGAGGAAGCGGGGAGAGAGAGGAACATCAGTGATGAGAGAGAACCATGGATCGGTGGCTCCTGCCTGTGCCCTGACCGGGAATCGAACCCGACCTCCTGGCTGCCAGGTCTGCCTGCACTCAGCCACTGAGCCGCCCACAGGTGTGCCTTCAACCTCCGGCTGGCCACCTGCAGGGACGGGCCTGCCCGGAGCGGGGCCCTGCCCGGAGCGGGGCCCTGCCCGGAGTGGACCCTGCCTGGAGCGGACCCTGCCTGGAGCGGGGGGGGGGGGCCCTGCCTGGAGCGGACCCTGCCTGGAGCGGGGGGGCCCTGCCTGGAGCGGACCCTGCCTGGAGCGGGGGGGGGCCCTGCCTGGAGCAGGGGGGCCCTGCCCGGAGCGGGGGGGGGGCCCTGCCCGGAGCGGGGGGGCCCTGCCTGGAGCGGGGGGGCCCTGCCTGGAGCGGGGGGGCCCTGCCCGGAGCGGGGGGGGCCCTGCCCGGAGCGGGGGGGCCCTGCCCGGAGCGGGGGGGGGCCTGGGGGTGAGGCCCGGCCCCCCCGGCTGCTGAGGGGCCCGGCGGCGGGCGCTCACCGGACACTCCAGGCAGCCCGGCCTCAGCCGGCGAGGAGGACGGGCTGGGTGGCGGCGGCAGTTCCTGGCTCCTCCCGGTCGGCGTGGTCTGAGGAGCAGAACAAACTCTGGGCGGAACGGCGGTCCATCCGCACGGACCGGCTGCCCCTGCGGGGGGCGGGCTGTGCTGGGCACAGCGGGCACCGCACCCGGAGCCCACACGGACCGGCTGCACAGCGGGCACCGCACCCGGAGCCCACACGGACCGGCTGCACAGCGGGCACCGCACCCGGAGCCCACAGCGGACCAGAGGGATGGCCGGGTGTCGCCTAACGGGAGGAGACCCCTGGGAGACACAGGGCGGGCAGGGCGTCCCCGAGGCGGCAGGTGCAGCCTGAACTCCCGTCCCCTCCGTGGGAATTAGGGGGGAGGAAGTTGGCAACGGCCTCAGTAGGTTTGGGGTTCATCCCCGCTCTGACTGTGGGTGGCCCAATTAGCTCAGACAAATCCCTGCCCCGCCCTAAGCCTCAGTTTCCTCATCTGTGTAACGGGTTTAATGACATTTCTTTTTACTAGAAAGGTTGTTTCCATTGATTTTTATTTTTTATTTTATTGATTTTTTACAGAGAAGAAGGGAGAGGGACAGAGAGCTAGAAACGTCGATGAGAGAGAAACATTGACCAGCTGCCTCTTGCACACCCCCTTACTGGGGATGTGCCCGCAACCAATGTACATGCCCTTGACCAGAATCGAACCTGGGACCTTTCAGTCCACGGACCAACGCTCTACCACTGAGCCAAACCGGTTTTGGCTGTTTCCATTGATTATGAGAGAGAGAGAGAGAGAGGGAGAGAGAGAGGGAGGGGGAGCGGGCAGTCATCACCCCTGAAGACTCCTGTGCCTGTGGCCAGTACAGGCTCTTTGGTGAGGATAAGACACACCTGCTGCCCGGCTGGCCTGGCTCCATGGCTGAGCGTCGACCTAGGAACTGGGAGGTCAGGGTTCGATTCCCGGTCAGGGCACAGGCCCGGGCTGTGGGCTCCATCCCCAGGGTGGTGCTCACAGGAGGCAGCTGGTCTGTGATTCTCTCTTCATGAACATTTCTCTCCCTCTCCCTCCCCCTCCCTCCCTGACGCCGCCTCCCTGTGACGCCTCCTCTCTGCCCTCAGCCTCTGCACAGGCCTTTTCCTGTGTGCACGGCTGTCGGCGGGCGGGCGGGCGGGCGGCGGGCGGCGCACTGGGGCCACCTCGCACCCGACGCCCACACGGAGGCGCCGGCAGCCAGGTGCGCGCAGGAAACGCGTGCAGCTGTGGCGCCCACATCAGAGGCTGTGGCTCCGGGGGCGTCCGGGCCTCCGCCGAGCTATTCCTGGCCGGCCCGCAGCCTCTCTCTGGCCCCCGCCCTTCACACAGGCGAGGCCCACCGTCTGTGTCACAGAAACCGCGGCGAACCTCGGCCCCCGGCCTGCCCGCCTGGGCCCGGGACGGCGGCCGAGCCGAGAGCCGCCGACAGGTCTCCGCTCCGCGTCTCTGAGCAGCAGCGCCCGGGCCAGGTGACCACAGTGACCCCGCGACCCCGCCCTGGCCCGGCCTCCCAGCCCACATCCAGGCTCCCGGGCGCTGCTGTGTAACTGTCCCCCGGCCCTGCAGAGCCGGCCTGGCCCCGCCCCTCCCTGCCCTCCTGTGTGTGGGTGTCAGTGCACACAGCACCTCCTGGCCCCCAGGCACGCAGGGCTCCCTCCCAGGCACGGAGCTCTGCAAAGGCTGCTGCCTCCTCACGCCCTCCCCCTCCGGCCAGAAACTCCTCCTCATCCCTCAGAACCCGCTCCGTGTTGACCCCTGACCTCCCTCATCCTCAGGCTCAGTGTGGGGGCGGAAGGTGTCCTGAGGCTCGTTCCCCGGCTGCCCTATCCCTCCCCCACCAGGAAGTCAGGGACCGGCCACAGGCCTGGAGACAGCGTGTGCCCTGACCGGGAATCGAACTGTGACCTCCTGGTTCCTGGGTCGATGCTCAGCCACCGAACCAGCCGGCCGGGCACCGAGCAGTTCAAGTCCGTTTCCCCGCCTGTGTGTTCGCCGTGTCCACCTCGGGCACGGCAGGAGGGCCAGGGTGTCATGTCTGCGAACGTGTGACCATCAGAACTGCTGAATGCCACCGCCCACCCACCTGCGGACACACACCCTCCCCCCGGGGTCTGAGGCCTCGGGGCTCTGCTCCTGTCCCACTGTGCAGCCCCTCCCCCAGGCCGAGCGGCCCCAGAGGGCCCAGTGAGACTGGGGATCCGGATCCGGGACGGAGGAGGCCCGGGGACACCCCTCCAGGGGCCTCACCCTCGTTCCTGATCTTGGTCCCCCTGGAGGACTCGGTGGGTGAGACAGGGAGGCAGCAGGGAGGGGGTGGGGGAGAGCAGCCAGCACAGCAGCCGGCCCTCAGCGCCCCCCTCCATCGGCAGCTCCCTGGGGACGCTGGGGGCAGCCAAGGACGGCGGGGTCAGCAGCCTCTGGCCGGGGCGGGTGCCTCACCCCTCAGTCCCGGGTGCAGGCCCTGGCCTGGCCTCCCCTGGCCCCCGCTGCGGGAGGATGGAGCCTCCTCCAGTGCGGCCTCCAGTCCCAGGGCCGCCCTCTCCCGGGAGGGTGGCCGCGGGCGGGAGGTGGCCGCGGGCGGGAAGGGGGAGAAGAGGAAGCAGTTTGAGAAATCGCACAGAATCGGCAGCTGGGCCACTTCCCGATTCTCCATGACGTGCCGGCCCGTGGCCGGGGCCCCCCGACCCCCACCCCGGAGCGCACCCCTGACTCAGCGCCTCCGCAGGGCCTGGCGGGTCAGCAGCCCCAGCTGGCCCGGACCGGACGCCTCCTCGGGGACCGGGACAGGTGACTGGGCCGGGGTCACGGGGTCAGGGGGGTCACGGGGTCAGGAGGGCGGCCGCCCAGATGCCGGGCGGTGCCCAGGCCTGCTGTCCGGAGGGTGGCCCGCAGCGAGGCCAGTCCCGCCTCCCGCCCCGCCGTCCTCCCCAGCCCAGGGCCGGCGCTCCCGCAGGGGCTGCTCACTCCGGTGCCATGACAATGCCGGCCCGGCGCCCTCACAGAGCCCTCCCGGTGGAGGCGGGAGCCAGGCCGGGTCCAGGGCCGGCTCCTGGGGCGGCTGGAAGGCGGACCCGCTAGGCCGCCCCCGGTGCTGGCCCCAGCTCTGCTCCTGTGCGGGTTCAGCTCAGTAGCAGCCTTAGCGGCCCCTCGGCTCTGCCCCGACCTGCCTGTGTCGCCGTGACGGCCCTCCTGGCGCTCCTGCCCAGCCCTGACCCCCTGTGTCCCCCACCCTGCATCGGGGGCCTCCCCGGCCTCCTGGTACCCCTGCCCGCCCTGGGCAGAGCTGGAGGCCGGAAGGGAGGCTGTGGGCAGGCTATCCAGGCCGGGAGCCCAGGGGCTGGTCAGAGGGGTGCTGCATGGATGGCTGGGGCAGGGCTGGGGCGGGTAGGGGTGGTGGTTAGACCACCCCCAGGACGAGGCCCCAGCAGGCCCGTGTTTGGGTCGTGGTTCTCACGCCAGCGGTTTACGGGATCAGGCCTGACAGACCCTCTGTCCCCCCCAGAGCCTCCAACACGTGGGCCTATGCGTCCCAGACCTGCCCTGGGGTAGGACTCATAATGCTTTGCTTTGGGGCATTACCCGTGATGCTTTGGGGCATTACCCAGGATGCTTTGCTTTGGGGCATTACCCACGGTGCTTTGCGTCACTCTGCTTCAGGCGTCTGTGTGGTGGGAGTAGACGTCCCCACAGGGATGAGGCCCGCGTGTCTGATGGGCGTTTGGGGTCTGCCTCCTGCTGCGGGTAAGTGACTCGACCGCGGGCCCCGGAGTTTGGGTCCCAGGTCACCTCTGTGCCTACAGGCTGCTGAGGTCGCAGGAAGGGAAGTGTTTGCTCGGGAGGGAGCCGGGGGGAGCCCCTCGCACCGGAGGCCGAGCTGGTCAGCCCTCACCGGGAAGGCGCCTGGGGCTCAGGTTTTACCTGTTGGCCAAGCGCCCGCAGGGACCCAGGGCCTGGGGCGGGGCATCGGGCCGGAGGGCAGGCCGGGGGAGGGCGGGTCTGAGGTGACACCAGACACAGCTCCGTCCCAGCGCCCCTGCGAGTGGAGTGTGTGCGTCTCCTGTGGTGTGTGCGCCAGTGTGTGCATGCGAGTGAGTGTAAGCCTGTCTATGTGTGAGTGAGTGTGAGCGTGTGTGAGCGTGAGCGTATCAGCATGTGAGTATGTGTGCGTGAGTGTATGAGTGAGCATGAATGAGTGTGTATGAGTGTGTCAGTGAGCGTGTCTGTGTGTGTGTGTGAGTGTGAGTTTGTCAGTGTGAGCAGGTGTGTCTCTGTGTCTGAATGTGCCAGTGTGTGTGAGTGTGAGCAGCTGTGAGTGTGAGCAGCTGTGAGTGTGAGCAGGTGTGAGTGTGAGCAGGTGTGAGTGTGAGCAGGTGTGAGTGTGAGCAGGTGTGAGTGTGAGCAGGTGTGAGTGTGAGTGTGAATGTGAGCAGGTGTGTGAGTGTGAGTGTGAGCAGGTGTGTGTGAGTGAGTGTGAGCAGGTGTGAGTGTGAGCAGGTGTGAGTGTGGAGTGCGTGTGAGCAGGTGTGAGTGTGAGCAGGTGTGAGTGTGGAGTGCGTGTGAGCAGGTGTGAGTGTGAGCAGGTGTGAGTGTGGAGTGAGTGTGAGCGGGCTCATCGGTGCCGTCCGAGCAGATGGAGCTCGGGCCGTGCCTCCCCGGAGGACCATTTCCTCGCTGGAGGCGCCGTGAGCACCGCCGGCTGCTGCGCCGGCCGCTGTCCCCCGAAGGGCCGGGCGGAGGTCGCCAGCGTGGAGCCGGAGCTGCCAGGGGGGGGGCGGAGAGCCCCCGAGCCCGCCGCTCCCAGGCCCGGAGAGTCTGTGATTACATGAGGTCATCCCGTTGGAAGGACATAAAACAACGTCTAATTAGGCGCCGTCCGTCTTCAGAGCGCGTCATCGTCCTGTCTCCGGTCCAAGCGCAAGCCTTCCAGCCTCGGCAGGAGCTCCGTGGCTGTGCGCGCCCCGTGGCCCGTCTGCCAGCGGCGTGGCGCCGGCCCAGAGGCCCCGGGCCCTCCGCCCCGGACAGCCTTCACCATCCAGGCCTCCACGGCCACGTTAGGTGTGCAGCCCAGGGAGGGCGAGGGTCTCGCCTGCCATTTCACGTGATCTGCTCCTGCCTGGCAGGCCCCTCAGGAGGCAGAACAAACCAGCCTGTGCCCGTGTCCCAGGGCGCGTCTCCCTGGGTCCTGGGTCCCCTTGGGCCGCTCTGGACCCGCCCGGTTTGCTGCCTGCCCGGCCCACCTACACACTCTGTGGCTTCAGACAAAGGACCAACATGCACACGGCGCCCTGCCCGGGGGAGGAGCGGAGGGAGAGCGTGGCCAGAAGGCAGCCGGCACGGCGCCCGGAAGGTCAGCGCCACTGGGACGGCCCCGGGGCCACACGCAGCCGAGCTGAGCAGGAAGCAGCAGCCGGCCGGCCATGTGAGCAGTTACAGACACGAACATGACTCCAGCCGGGACCTGGGGTGGGGCGGGGGGAGCCACCTGGAGCCGCCGGTGAGCCCCGCTCTGTAAGGTGCACCCGAAGGGCCGTGTCCCCCCCCCCCAACAGGGAAGTCCCGCCGGCAGGCCCGGAGGCGGACGAGGCGGGCTGGAGGGATAGCCTGGGAAAGGATTCCGCCTGCGCACACCTGTGTTAGCAGCTGCGTGTTTGTGGTTCGGCCAGATTCTCTCCCAGCGCTGCCGACACCCCCATCCCTCACCTGGTAGGTGTGTGTCCCGGGACCCGCTCCATCTGGGCAGGAGGCAGGTCACTGTGGGCCCCTGCAGCTCAGAGTGGGGGGGGGGAGGGGGGGAGGGAGGGGAGGCTGGGGACCGGCCGCCCGCCCGGGCGCAGCCAAGCCTGCCCGTGTCCTGTGGGCTGGAGGCCGCGGTGGCAGTAGCCGGCTTGGCCCTTAGGCCACAGTGACCCCCTCTGGACGGAGTGGACAGCTGCGTCCCCCGCCGGCCAGGCCGCTCTGCCTGTGGGCCCCCTCCCTCCCGGGCTTGCCTTGTGCTTTGTTGCTCACGGGGATCCAGCTCCGGCCTGTGTCCTGCGGCCACACCCCCAGGTTTTGGGGACCGCGTGCCTGCGCCCGCCGGTTCTGTGAACTTTGTGGTTTGACAGTAACGGTTCCTTCCCGCTCCCTCAGGACCACGCTCCCTCTCGCCACCGTTTTCACAGTTCATCTCGTCCCGGGCGTGGTGTCCTGTGCCAGCAAGAGGGGGACCCCCGCCCCCCCGAGTCCAGCTCCCAGCATGCCTGGCGGCCCAGGCTGGAGCCCCGCCCGGTCCCACCCCACCAGACGCTAACCCTTCGCTCTCCCTGGCCCTCAGCTGCCGTGCCAGGCTCCCAGGCCCCTGGTCGCCATCTGTGCCCTCCCTGCCCGGCGGGTGTTTGCCGCTCTGTCCGCGCGGCTTGTGCTTGGGGTTGTGGTGGAGGCCGGGCGCGTGGTGTGAGTTTCGGAGGTTGCAGGTGCCGAACCGCGGGTTCCTGTGGAGCGAGGTGGCCCTCACGGGCAGGAGGGGGCCGGCAGGGGCGGGCGGGTGTGAGCTGAGGGAGGTCCGGGTCCCGGCGGCAGGAGCTGGAGGGAGTCAGGTGGGCAGTGAGCCAGGCCAGAGGGAGCCCAGGCGTGGAGGCCCCGGCTCAGGACACGGGGGCTCAGGGTGGGCTTGGGGAAGGCGGCCTGGCAGGCAGAGGGGCCCGAGGGCCACCAGGGGGTGAGAGGCAGCCAAGACCCATCCCAGGGACGGGCCTGCTGCCCATCCCCGGGCCGCGCCCGGACGGGCCCTGCTGCCGCCGGCGCCGGAGCCGCTGTGCGCCCGTCTGCGGACGCTTTCTTGAACCAACAACTAAGAAGCAAACGCAACGAAAGCAAAGCTCACCAGCGGGCCTGCTCACACCGAGGCTCTGCCAGCCGCGGCCTCCCCTGAAAAGGCGACTTCCTGAGCGGGCCTCAGCCACCGGGCGACCGTCCAGGAGAGAAACAACCCCGGCAGAGGTCAGAGGTCAGAGGTCAGAGCGAACACGCCCCCGGCCACGGACGGGCAGGAGGCCTGGGCAGAGTCAGCAGGTGGCCCCAGGCGCCCAGCCCCGCTCCTCGGGGCCACGGCCACAGGGGTGACCACACACCGGGAGCCTGGCCGATGGCGGAGAGGCTGTGGAGGCGGAGAATGGTGCCGCCCTGGCGGGAAGCAGTATGGAGGCTCCAAATAGTTAAGAGAGGTCAGCCGCCTGTCCACAAGCCCACTCCCGGGAGTTACCTGAGAAAACACACTCCAAAGGACACCTGCGCTGTCCACGGGAGCCACGCCGGGAAGCTCCCACGTGCCCACCGATGGGAGGAGGGGAGGCGGGCAGAACACACAGCCCGGAGGACGCCGCCGACCCCCTGTGGCGGCGCGGGCGGGCCTCCAGGGCATCATGCTGAGTGAAGCCAGAGAGGATCCGATGCCACGTGACCATATGGGGAACCTCATGTGGGTAGCATGTAGACACACACAGACACACGTGCCGAGCACACAGACACAGGGAACAGGTCGGTGGCTGGGTGGGAGAGGGAGATGTGGGTGCACTGTGTTGTTTTTCTTTAGTTCAAATAAAGTGAGTGAAACCCAGCCAGTGTGGCTCAGTGGTAGGAACCAGGAGATCACAGTTCAATTCCCTCTCAGGGCACAGGCCCGGGTTGTGGGCTCCATCCCCGGGGCTCATGCAGGAGGAAGCTGACCCATGATCCTCCCTCATCATCGATGTTTCTCTCTCCCCTCTCCTTCCCTCTCTGAAATCAATAATCTGTAGTAATAAAAGCATAATATGCTAATTAGACCGGACAGCCGAACAGCCTTCTGGACGGCCTTCCGGACAAAGCCGGGGCTGCAAGGCCGAGGCACCCACTGCGGCTGCCAGGGCCAGCCCCTCGCACAGATGGCGTGCATCAGGCCTCTAGTGTGTGTGTGTATTAATATATGTATGTGTGTACATGTGTGTGTGTATGCACGTACACATATGTGTATACATGTGTACATGTGTGTGTACATAAATGAAAAGTAAATTGATCTGAGAAAGCTGTGCTTGGCGGGCCGTACACGCTTCAGTAAAGGAACGTGCACAGCACGTGTGTTCTGCTGTGCAGTCCGGACGGTCTCTGCAGGAGCCGAAAGCTCCCTGGGTAACAGCAGGGTCCCCTGTTCTCAGGAGAAGGGGTGGCTGCTGACCATGGCTCTCGGGCCCTGGCTCCAGGCTCCCTCCTTCCTGGGCACCTCCAAGAATCCGGTGGTTTTTCATCTTTTTTTTTTTTTAAATAGATATTTTATTGATTTTTTACAGAGAGGAAGGAAGATAGAGAATTAGAAACATTGATGAGAGTTATCCATCAGCTGCCTCTTGCACGCCCCCTACTGGGGATGTGCCCACAACCAAGGTACATGCCCTTGACTGGAATCGAACCCGGGACCCTTCAACCCCCAGGCCGATGCTCTAGCCACTGAGCACACCGGTGTCAGCTGTTTTTCATTTTGACAGTGAATCCTCCTGGTCCCTGAAGCGCTGCCCCAGACGCGGGCATCACCTCCAGGGACAAAGAGGAGGACGGGACTGGCTAGTGCCAGACACTGCATTCATTCATCATTCATTCATTCACTCATTCATTCATAAGCTTTTCTACCACGTCCGTTTTTTAATTCAAACTCCTAAGCGAACACTGAGCCACGCCAGCCGGCCCGTTGTCTCTTAAAGACACCTGGAGGCAGAGCCGCCCAGCAGCCTCTCCGATCACGTGTCCTGTGGCCCCGGGCGAGCCCGGCTGCCCTGGGTGGGGGGCGAGGGGGTGTGGGGCCTGAGGGGGCCTCGGCTCTGGCCGCCGCGCTGGGCGGGGCGGGAGCCGTGCAAACACTCTCGTGAGCAGCTCTTGGCTCCAGGCTTCCGGCCTTGAGTGCCCTTGGCCGCTGAGGGCTCTCCAAGATCAAAGCCAAGCCGAGGCAGAGGCTGGTGGGGCGCCGGGGGCACAGCGCCGTGGACAGCTGCCCAGGGTGGAGGGGGGTGTCCGGAGCTGAGGGCTGGGCTGCACGACTTCCGGGCCGTCCCTGGCTCTTCCCGGCGGTGGCCCCGCCACGTGCCAGGCGGTGCCGTGGAGACCACGTGGCCTGGCCCGGGCCGGTCCTGTGGTCCAGGCACTCAGTGGCCTCAGGAACTCCAGTCCCAGTGCGGCCCTGGGATCCCACAGAAGACGGGGCGGCCGGCCCCCAGGACCAGATGCTGCCGTCGCGTCCCTCGTGGGCTCCAGGGGATGCTGGGAAGTGTCTAACCACTGACCCCCGCCCCCAGTACCGTGTGCACGTGGGGACACAGGGCTCACCGTGGCCACAGTGACGCAGACAGAGGGGCGCGTGCTCTCCTGACCCCTCAGGGAGGCCTGCGTGCCGTCCCAGTCTCCCCGGAACCCGGAGACTGCACCCCGCACCCCTGTCCTCGCCTCTGGGGGGAGGACGCTGAGGGCAGGGGACCGGTCACCACGCCAGGCCGCCCGCCGCCCTGAGCCTGGCTTCCGTCTCTTCTTGATGAGGACCGTGGTTGGGAGGAGATATTGATGAGGAATTGGTTGGGAGGAGATATTGATGAGGACATTGGTTGGGAGGAGATATTGATGAGGACCGTGGTTGGGAGGAGATATTGATGAGGAATTGGTTGGGAGGAGATATTGATGAGGAATTGGTTGGGAGGAGATATTGATGAGGAATTGGTTGGGAGGAGATATTGATGAGGAATTGGTTGGGAGGAGATATTGATGAGGACCGTGGTTGGGAGGAGAAGGGGGTGCAGGTGTCCGGGGGAGGTGAGTCCCGGGGTGTCCCAGCCGCGGCACGGAGCGCCGAGCGCCCAGAGCCAGGGCAGCGGCTCCGGGCTCCCCTCACTTCACCCTCAGAGCCCGGGAGGAGCCGGTTCCGGGGCCCCGGGCCAGCTGCTCTGCCGGCCACGCCAGCTGCCGGGCCCGGAGCCGCACAGCTGCAGCACCGGCTGGCCGCTCTGAGCCGGGGCTCCCGTCCCGCCCGCTGCCTGCCTTCCGTTCGGAGGGAGCGGCCGGCCGCCGCGGGCCCTGAAAGGGCCTTTCTTCCCGGCACCTGGGCTGGCGGCAGGGGCGGCAGGTGCAGGGCCTGTTTGCTTCTGGGCTCAAGTGTTTCCGTTGATAACATTCTGCTGGGGCACTGCCCGCCTGGCCGGAAGTGCCCTGGTGGGGAGCAGGGGAGCAGGGGAGCGGGAGGAGGGGGGAGGAGGGGGAGGGGGATGGAAGGGGAGGGGGATGGGAGAAGAGGAAGGGAGGAGGGGGAGAAGGGAGAGGAGGGGAGAAAAAAGAGGAGGGGGAGGTGGGTGGGGAGCAGGAATGAGCAGGGGGGGAGGAGGGAGAACAAGAGGTGGAGGAGGGATAAGGAGGAGGAATGAGGAGGGGGGAGAGGAGGCAGAGCAGGGCCTGAGCGCTGTCCCCGAGGTGCTGCGGAAGCCTGGCCCTCCACCGCTCCCTGGGCCTCCGTCTCCCGTTGGCGGTGAGGGAACATTGCCCGTCAGCGGCCGGCAGAGGCGCTGGGAGCCGGTGCCGGGAGGGCAGCGAGGGGAGGGCTCAGGGCGGGCGGCTCGGCGGGCCCCCCCTCAGGACCCATGGCTGCCGCCCGCGGGGCCACGCTGACTGGCCGGTGGCTGAGAGCAGTGAGAGCGAATGTTCCCTCCAGGCGATGCTGCTCCAGCTCCTCGCAGGCCCCTCACCAGGTCCCATCCATTCTCACTTAAAGGGTTTTATTGGCTTCAGAGGGAGGGAGGGGAGAGACACCAAGGATGAGAGAATCACAGACCGGCTGCCTCCTGCCCGCCCCACTGGGGAGGGAGCCGCAATCCGGGCCTGTGCGCGACCGGGACCCGAACCGTGGCCTCCTGGTTCCTAGGTGGACGCTCAGCCCCGGAGCCCTTAGCCGGCTGGTCTGGTGCCTTTGACTCTGCGTGGACGTGCGGGAGCCGCTCTGCCACGGCGGAGTGAACCCAGGCCGTGCAGGTGACACGAGGAGGCGCGCCCGCGGTGACGAGCGGCCATGCTTCTCTCTGCTCGGCCTCGGCCACCGGCACACCGAGGTCTGGGGTGCTTCTGTGTCGTCTCTGGAGCTGCTTCCTCGTTTTTTGAAGCAAAAACAGAACCCCCAGCAGTCCGCGGCTCAGTAAGCACAGCGGCCTCACGGCAGGCACCTCCCAGCCCTTCCCTCCGTGGCACGTCCACGCCACCCCCACGCCCCACGCGCAGGGTTAGTCCCCTTCCGTGGCTCGCTCCCTCCTGGGGGCGTGGCTCCTGAGAATCACTGTCTGCCTGGGGTGTGCCGGAGGCAGCCGATCCAGGCTTCTGTGCTATCATTGATTTTCCTCTCTCCCTCTCCCCTCCTCTCTGATCAATACGAATAAGAAAGAGCTACTGTTCTCCGCCCCCAGGCAGCCTTCCTGGTCCGCTCAGCAGGAGGCCACCTCCCACGTCCTGTCCTGGCCCAGCCCTGTGGGCCCCTGTCCCGGCCCTGGCTCCCTGCCGCCCGCCCGGGGAGCCGGCCGCCTGGGGTGTGAACTCCGACACTGGCCACCCTTCCACTGGGAGAGGGAGGGAGCTGCGTCCCTGGCCGCTCTGTGCTGCATGGAGCCTTTCTCCTCCGTGGGCCTCCCTCGTGGGGGGCCGCCCTCCACCCCGGCCTGGCCTCGCCCTGACTCCACCGGAGCCTGTGGTCACACGCACCGTCCCACCTCCTGTGCCCGAGGGGGGCTCGGTGCTGCCCAGCTTGTGACCGGGCCGCCGCCCCCTCCTGAGGCTGAGCTTCCCACCCACTGGGGGGCGGGATGCCGACCAGCCAGATCGAGTCCTTCATCCTCGTCTGTAACCTCCGCTGGCCGTGCACGGCCCGGCTCTCCCCGCTGCCGCCCGCCCCGCCTCCGCCCAGACACTGCCGAGGGGGGAGGGGGCAGTCTGTGCTCTGGGCCCCGGCCTGTGCTCAGCAGGCGCTGAGCGGCCTGTGGGTCCCGGTCTGACAGGCTCAGGAGATCTGGGCTGAAGGACCGGATCTGGGGACCCTGCATGCTGCCCTGCGCGGTGCCCGCTGCCCACACGGGTGAGTCTGCGGCCCTGACAGCCACGGCCTCCTGCACCTGGTGGCGCGGGCGCCGTGGGCCGGGGCTTCCCAGCTGCCGCTGAGAGAAACCGCTGCGACCTCCCCCACGGCGACCTGTTTCTCCATCCCGTGGCCTCGGCTCCCGGCAGCTCTGAGCCGGCGCCCCCTGCGGCCCCAGGACCTGCCGCAGAGGTGAGGGACCGGAGGGGAGGCGTCCTCCCTCCCCCAGAGGCTGCGGGACCAGTAATGTCTCCCATCGCAGGAGCAGAGTGTGCTGGGACGTCAGCGTTAATGGTGCCTGTAACAGGGCAGGTGCGGTGTGAGCCCCACCACGTGAAAACACCCATGTACCGTGCGCGCGTGTGTCCTGCTGTGGATGTGTGGCTGTGTTTTCTCTCTGGCCAGTGGTCCAAGGTCATTTAATTCTTGGCGCTCTGGGTGAGCGTGCGGAAGAGGAGAGCTGTGTAACCGCCTGGACCTACGGGGCGAGGGGGGTGTCTCTGGACGGAGCAGGGGCCACGGGAAGGTGTCAGCGTCTCTGGGGTCAGGGCTGTGGTCTCTTCACGGAGAAGGGGGGGCTGCTGGTCGGCCCTTGGAATCCTGGGTGTCCGGTCTCTCCCCAGACAGGCGGCTGGGCCAGAGTCCCCCACGGCGAGGCACGCCCCTCAGTGTGGGACGACGCTCACGAGGGGAGGCTGACACCATCCCCATCGCCGTCGCCGTGGCCATCGCCGTGGCCATCGCCGTGCCAACCCCAGAGCAGGATGAGGAAGAGGCAGCGTCACCAGGGAGCTGAGCCCACAGGGCCCGCGCCTCCTCTGCCGGGGGGTGCCCCGTGGGACTGTCACGTGTACGCCTGACCGTACCCTCCGGGAAAGCCACGCCGCAGCCGTCAGGAGGGCGGCTGGCAGGGCGGCACACGCACGGCTCTGCTGCCAGCGGCGGGCCGCGACGGGGCAGGGCCGGGACGGCCGGTCCACGCCGGCACCGGGGTGGGGGTGGGGGTGATGGGGCAGGAGCAGCGGACGCAGGGACAAGTGCAGACGTTTTAAACTCAGGAGCCGCCTGGCTCAGGTGGCGCCGGAGACGCCCCTTTATCGCTCAGGCAGCTCGGCAGACGCTGCCGCGGAGCTCGACCCCCGAGCCAGCCCATTCGCCAAGTGGGTTTTAGCTGCTTTTCTCCAAGCCACTTCCTCTGCACCTTTATTTCATTGTTTTTATTTTTAAAATATATTTTACTGATTTTTTACAGAGAGGAAGGGAGAGAGATAGAGAGCCAAAAACGTCGATGAGAGAGAAACGTCGACCAGCTGCCTCTTGCACATCCCTTACCGGGGATGTGCCTGCAGCCAATGTACCTGCCTCTGACTGGAATCGAACCTGGGACCTTTCAGTCTGCAGACCGATGCTCTCCCACTGAGCCAAACTGGTTACGGCTATTATTATTTTTTAAAAATTTTAAACTTGGGGTCCACTATTTTTATTTTTTAAAAATATATTTGATTGATTTTTTTTACAGAGAGGAAAGGAGAGGGACAGAAAGTTAGAAACGTTGATGAGAGAGAAACCTTGACCAGCTGCCTCCTGTACCCCCCACTGGGGATGTGCCCACAACCAAGGTACATGCCCTTGACTGGAATCGAACCCGGGACCCTTCAGTGCTCGGGCCGACGCTCTCTCCACTGAGCCCAACGGGCCCGGGCGGCGGCGGAGTGCTCTGAGCCCTGACCAACGCGGCCGAGCTCCCCGGGCGCTGCTGTGGGTCTGACCTCACCACAGCCCCCGGGGGCCCGGCTGACCCCGCTCCCGCTCCTCCAGGAAGTGGGTGCAGGCGGCCGGCTGAGGCCTCCATTCCAGCCCCGGATCACCTAGTGCTCCCCGCCCCCTCCCCCCGCCCCTGAGGCCCCGGGCGGCCCTGTCATCTCGGCACCTGGTTTCAGGAACCAGGGCCTCACCGCCCGCCGAGACGCCGTTTCCAAACCACCCCGCTCGGGATCTGAAAGCCGGTCGTGGTCAGACTGCCCGCCGCCGGCCGGGCCTGGCCCTGCGGGCGGGCCTCCAGGGGAGCTGGGCTTTGGCCGTTGCCATGGAGACTGCCAACCGCTGGAGGAAACCTGCTGGGCCGGCGGGTGGGAAGCCACGGAGAGCCACCTGCCTTACATGGGCTGGCCCAGCGCGCCGGCTGGAGGGGGAGGGGAGCCTCCGGGCCGACTCCCTGAGGGGAGGCTGAGCCGGGAGCCCGGGAAGCCACCTCCTGAGCACCGGGCCTCACTCCTGGGGCCCGAGCTGCCCCTGGCGGTCCGGGGAGCAGGCCAGGCCCCGGCCTGCAGGGCGGCGGCGGAGGAAGTGGTGCAGCTGGCAGAAGTGGGAGCTGCTGGCGCGGAGGCTGTGGCTCCGGACAAGTTTCGGGAAATGAAAGTGGAGGAGGAAGTACCGGCCCGTAGGTGCCTCTCGGGCGGGGAAGTGGCTTTGTGCAAAGGTGGAGGGGGCGGCGGGCGGGCAGCCCGAGCCCTCGGTACCTGCCAGCGTCCGCACGGCGCCCTGGTCCCCGAGCCGCACAGACGGCTGGCGTCTTGGATGGGGTCCCAGCCAGTGTCCGGGCTCAGCTGCCACCGGCTCCCGTGCCTCAGGTGCAGCCGCCAAACCTGTTAATGTGACACCTCGTGGCCCTGGAGTGAGTTCACCCCGGCCCTCAGGCGCTCAGGGACCATGAACGCACCGAGCAGCAGTCTGGTCCCCCGGGGGTGGACGGCTCCCATCCAAGCGGCCTCCCGCCCCCCCGCCCCCCAGGTCCTGTGCTCCAGCCTGGGGACGGCCTGGGGGGGGGGCAGTCCCGGGAAACAGAGCCTGAGGGCGGAGAGGGACAGGAGCCGTGAGGAGGATCGTGGTTCGCGCTAAAGGGCAGAGAGGCCCTCCCAGCCGCCGGGAGCCGGGCTGAGGTGGCAGGGGCTGTCCGGCTGGCGGAGCGGCGGTGGTCAGCTCACAGTCTCAGCTCTGGGTTCCCGGGTGGGGAGCCGGGGTCCGAGAGCAGACTCCTGGGCGGAGACGCATTTCCTACCGGACAGCCCTCCAGCCCGGCCTGCGGGTCACCCACAATTCCCAGGGGGCCGCGGTGCAGCCAGCGGCCAGGGGAGTGCAGTTGTTACTGCCGACACCGGGCTGATAGGAAGGCCGAGCTGATCCACTGTCCGCCATCGGGGAAACGGGTGTGTCTCTGCCAATCGTCTCGGCCTCAGCTGGCAGCAATGAGGAGCAATGCCCACGTGCTGTCCAGGCGCCTCTACAGCTCCTGGCCAGCATGGCCTCTGGGCTGCAGCGAGGACGCCCGGAGATGCCGATGACCTCCCAGTCTTCTCCGCCTCATGCCCGACGTCCGGGGCCCGGTCCCTGGCAGAGGCCGCGGCCCGGCAGCCGGCGTAGCCGAGCAGGACCGAGGAGCGCTGCCATGACACTTCCCTGTGGAAAGCTGCTGGGCGCCGAGAACCAGCCACACCCAGGCAGGCCTGAGCCCAGCAGGCCGAGGCCGGGGGCCGGGGTGCAGGGGCAGCTCACAAACCCCAGCCCGGGGACCCCCAGCAGCAGGAAGAGCCCCTCCTGGGTCGAGGGCTGACCCGTGGCAGGATCCGGGTCCGTGCCGGGAACCAGTGCGGACTCCCTGAGTGCCGGGAACGAGGGGGATCTGCCGCCGCCGCAGCCCCGCCTGAAGCTCACCCAGTGCGCCATGGAGGGCCAGCGAGACCCCGTGCCGCCCACGGACCGTGCCCTCCACCTGCACATCGCAGTGCTGGTGTGCGGCGGGGGCTTCTGTGTCGGCGTCCCGCACGGAAAGGAAGGAGCACAGGCTCCTGAGGGGAGGAGCTGGGGATTAAGAAAGAAAAGGAAGATGCCGAAACCGGTGTGGCTCAGTGGTAGAGCGTCGGTCTGCGGACTGAAGGGTCCCGGGTTCGATTCCGGTCAAGGGCACGAACCTTGGTTGCGGGCACATCCCCAGGGGGGGGTGTGCGGGGGGCAGCTGATCGATAACTCTCTCATCGATGTTTCTAGCTCTCTCCCTTCTTCTCTGTACAAAATCAATAAAATATATTAAAATAAATAAATAAATAAATAAAACATTCGGCACTCAAAAGAAATCTCAATCGTTGAAAAAAAAATAAAAGAAAGAGACAGGAGGCAGAAATGGATTCATCAAGCTGGGCGCCAGGTGGGCGCCATCTCTCTGATGGAGAGGCAGCCAGCGGCCTCGCCTCGCAGGTTTACTTATGGGTCCGAGGAGCTTGCATTCTTACCTAGCCCTAGCGTCCCTGGATCTGCATATCTAGACCCGCCCCTGCCGACCCCGGACAAGGTAAGTCAGAACTGACCACTCCCCGCCCTCTTGGGGGTGTGACCCAGACGCGCCCTGCCAGGGCCTCGGGCTCCGTGTGCTTCCCAGGCGGCCTCCACACCAACGAGGCCGGCGGCTGGGGCACGATGGCGCCCGGGAGCCGGGAGGGCGCGGCCCTGGCACCCGCGCCGCAGTCAGCCCGTCCGGCTGCGGCTGCTCCCCTCGCAGCTGTGCCTTCTCGCTTGCACGTGGCTGTGCGGCCGCCGGCTGAGGACGGCCAAGGGGCCCGGAGGCCGGCGATGAGAGCCGGACCTCGAGGCGTCCGGTTTGCGAGTCCGTTCTCGCCGGCGGTGCTCGTGACTCGCATCCGTTGTGAGGCCTGTGGGCAGGTCACACGGACTTCACTTCTCAGCTGTTCCCTTCCCAGGGCTCAGAAACAGCTTCGGAACAAGAGCCCTCGTGCACATTATTAAGAAAAAAGATCCTGAGGGGCAGCGAGGGTCCAAACCAAAACAGCTCTCTTTCTAGACAGCGCCCCCGTCCTCCCTCCAACCACCCCCGTGCTCTGTCCTCCCCCCGCCCCCGTCCTCCCTCCCCCCGCCCCCGTCCTCCCCCCATACCCCCATTCCCCCATCCTCTCCCCCGCCCCCCATCCCCTCCCGCACCCCATCCCCCCTGTCCTCCCCCCTGTGCCCCCTGTCCTCCCCCCGCCCCCAGTCCTCTCCCCTCACTCTATCCTCTCTCCCCTGCCCCCATCCCCCCCTCCTCCCTCCCCTGCCCCCCCCCCCCCCCCGTCCTTGTCCTGCCACCGGGTCAAGCACCCCTGCTTTTAGCTCCCCCGGACGCTGCCTCTGAGGGTCGTGTTGAGTTATTTCACCCTGCACCCTGCCCCATTAGCTTCCGTCTGTGTGCTTGAACTCTGAACTAGGAAGAAACAGGGCGAATGCCTTTACCCGCTCCTGTCTCTCTCCCACATGCTGACGTCGGCTGGTTCTGTATTTTTTGAGGTTTTGGGGGGTTTCACACTTTAATGCTTATCTGCTTCTTGGTGCACCAACCCCCCAGTGTCTGCCTGTGAACGGCTGTTTGATTGGCACGCCCCTGAGGATACAGGGTCTTTCCCCTGGGTATGGCCACGGCAGGTCTTGGGTGAGGCGTCTGTCCCGGTGGTGGCTTTGGTGCTGGAGATGTGTCGACTTTAAAATATATATTTTTATTGATGTTTAGAGGGAGGAAGGGAGGGGAAGAGAGAGAAACATCAGTGATCAGAGGGAATCAGGATCAGCTGCCTCCTGCACACCCCCCACTGGGGATGGAGCCCACAACCCGGGCCTGTGCCCTGACCGGGAATCCAACCTGTGATGTCTTGGTGCATGGGATGGTGCTCAATCTACGGAGCCACACGGCCCAGGGACACAGATACATTTTAAAAATATATATATATTTTATTGATTTTTTTACAGAGAGGAGGAGAGAGGGATAGAGAGAAACATCAATGAGAGAGAAACATCGACCAGCTGCCTCTGCACACCCCCTACTGGGGATGTGCCCACAACCAAGGTCCATGCCCTTTGACCGGAATCGAACCCGGGACCTTTCAGTCTCCAGGCTGATGCTCTACCACTGAGCAACACGGCCCAGGGCCACAGAAACATTCTTAGTTCAGTGCCCAGCGAATGCTCACTTGGTCTGTTACGTGTCCTCCCCCTTTGTTGGCTGGTTCTGGTCCCGACGGTCAGTTTTCCTCGAGCCCAGAGCCCCATCCCATCAGGCTGGGCGCCCGCTGCAGGGGGCCGGCTGGCACGGCTCCATCATTCCTGGGAGGACCCGGCTCCGGGCTCTGACCCCGATCCCATGCCCGGCCTCCCCGGGGCGGAGTGGGTACTGGAGGCCCAGCCCCGTCCCCAGCCCCTGACCACACGGAGCGCCCTCCCAGCGGGCAGCGGGCAGCGGGCAGCGGGCAGTGGGCAACGGCTCCTGGGCACCGGCCCGGGGGCAGGGGAAGCGGTCTGCTCAGGGTTTCTGACAGCGGCTGCGGCTGGTTCCTCCTCCTCTGGCCAAAACACACACAGATGGGCGAGGTGGGGGCCGCGGGGCGAGGCGAGCGGGGCAGGCCAGGCCGCCGAACCGGAAAGACCAGCCCTTGGTGGAGCCGCCCGGTTAGTTTCTGTCGCTTTCGGCCCGGGGCCTCCCCCTGCACCGCCAGCTCTGCTCTCCGGCGGCCGGCGGCGCCGATGGCCCCGGCACTGAAGCCGGGCGGCCCTCTCCTGACCTGGCCAGGCCACCGAGGCCTTGGTTCCCGAGGCACCGGGAGCCCGGGCCCCGCCCAGGCCTCGCCCACCCAGGCCCCGCCCCAGGCCCCGCCCTCCACAGGCCCGCCCAGGCCCCGCCCACTCAGGCCCCTGCCCAGGCACCGCCCACCTCACAGACCCCGCCCACCCAGGCCCCCGCCTACCCCAGGCCCCGCCCACCCCCGGACCCCGCCCCAACCCTTGCCCCCAGGCCCCGCCCCAGGCCCCCGCCCGCCCCAGGCCCCGCCCACCCCACAGACCCCGCCCACCCAGGCCCCGCCCACACGAGGCCTCGCCCGCCCAGGCCCCGCCCACCACAGGCCCCGCGCACCCAGGCCCCGCCCCAGGCCCCGCCCCAGACCCGCCCTGCCCCAGGCCTCGCCCACCTCCCAGGCCCCACCCCAGGCCCCTGCCCACCCCAGGCCCCGCCCCAGGCCCCGCCCGGACCCCGCCCACGTCCCAGGCCCTGCCCCAGCCCCTGCCCCCAGGCCCCGCCCCAGGCCCCTGCCCACTCCAGGCCCCGCCCTGGCCCCGCCCACCTCCCAGGCCCCGCCCCAGGCCCCGCCCCCCGGCAGGCTGCCCAGACCTGCCAGGCCCAGCTGCAGGCTGGACGCACCGGGTGGAGCTGTGGGCGGAAGAGAGGGGGCGGCGGGCTCTCTGACATCAGCATCCAGAGCAGGGGAACCCCCGGCGGGAGGAGGAGGCCGGGTCCGGAGCGGCCGCGGCTGCCTGGGGGCGCTGGGCGCTGGGCACTGCCCCGCGGGCGGAGGAGGACAGTTTATCAGTGTGTCCGGCGGTGAGGCTCGGCCTGTCCCGGGACCCGCCGGGCACCTGCGAACTTGACTGTGAGTGGCCCGGCGGTGGAGGCAGGGGCCGCCCGGCGGTGTGCTCAGAAACTCACTGGCCCCGCGGGGTGAGATGGCACTGGGGGAGGCGGGCCTGGGAAGCCCATACCCCCACCACCCTTCCTGAGGTCCCCTCTCTGGGGTCCCCTCCCAGGGTCCCTGAGGGCCTGGCCTCTGGGGAGGGGAAGTTCCTGCCGCCCCCAGTGGGCTCACCCTCCTGGACGGGCCGCTGGGAGACAAGGTGACTCTCGGGCCGGACCCCTGCCTGTGGGGCCGCCTGCCCCACTGAGAATGGCAGCAGCAGGGAGGGCATCGGGGGCACGCTCAGGGCTCACACGGCTCCTCTTGCTGGGACTGTGGACACCGTCCGTGAGGTTTGAGTGAACTTGGATGGTCACGTGACTCACTTCCTAAGGCATCCATTCGTAGACTCACAGCCACCGCCCCCCCCCCCCCGATCCCCCCCCCTCCCGCTCCCATCACCGCGGCGCCCCGGATCCACGGCGGGTCCTACACGGCGGCCTCGGTAAGACGGGCCCAGCCCTGCCCTGCCGCCGCTGGTTCCAACCCTGGTCAGGGCACGTGCGGGCTGTGGGCTGGATCCCCAGCGTGGGGTGGGCCGGAGAGCCGGCCAGTGATCCTCTCTCATCGTGGATATTTCCCTCCCCCTCCCCCTCTCCCCTGAAATCAATGTGTACATACACATATACACACATACAGGGACTCCTTTGGGCTGCACGGCTCTGTGGAGTCACCACTCACGGGCATGTGGCTGAAGTGCCTTCAGTGCTGAGCACCTGGGCGCTTCCCACAATCCCCGCCATTCACACCCAGAAGCATGCCTTGCCTTCAGCTGCCACAAGTTTTAGGGCCAAATGTGTGTGTGACTGGAGGCATCTATCGATAGTTAACCCCCCGCCTTCATGTTGCCCCCAAACCGCAGCCCTGGGCCTTCCAGGCCCTGTGTGTGTGGTCTGTGGGCGATCGAGGCGGACGCTGAGGGAGGCGCAGGCACCAGGGGATCGGGGCCGCTGGCGGCTGTCTTTCTGGGGGTGGGAAGCTGACTGCTCGGGTGTCTTACCCACGGGCCCCAGGGGAGGGCCGCCTCTCCCCCCGGTGACCGAGCCCGGGGAGATCCGGCCTGCGGGGGCAGAGCCAGGGGCACCCCTGAACCAGACTCCCCAGGTGTTAGCTGGGCGCACGTGTTGGCGGGCGAGGGGCTGAGGCTTTCCGAGAAGCGAGGCGCGGGGTTCGACGCCAATGGATCAGCAGGCGGAGCGTTAGAACCTGGGGGAGGTGAAGGAGAGGCTGAAGTAGGGGAAAAGCACCCCCAGGAAGTGCTGCCAGGCTCAGCCGGACTGTTCCCATGGAAACCAGACACCCAGGGTCAGAGTACGGGGCGGGGGCCCGGCTGTGTCGGGGTCTGGACTGGAACGCTGAGCGAGAGGAGGCGAGCCGGCGGGCCGGCCGTGTGGCTCCGATGAGACGCGGCGAGAAGGAGCCCGCGTCCGTGGCCCGGCGCCCGTCCTCCTTCGCCCTCGGCTGTGGCGTTGGTGACATTGGACTCCTGCTTCCTGAGGATGAGCCGGGGTGAGGCGCGGGGACCACAGGGTGCCGTTGCCATGGAGATGCTCGCCGAGGTGCCGATGCTGACGGCAGATGTGGGTCACAGAAACCACAGGGCCGGGCCGCTGGCCGGGGCTTTCCGCTCTGGGAGGGACGGCACCTCCGCCACCGCTGACGCTCAGAGGATGTCCACGCCCGCCGCATGCAAAGCTGAGGCGAGGGCTGCGGCCACGCGGCCGCCCACTGCCTGCCACCTAGGAAGGCGAGAAAATTTCCTCAAAGAGACTGGACGCAGGAAGACGTCAGCCATCCATTCACTCATTCATTCATTCACTCATTCATTCATCCATTCATCCACCCGCCCATCCATCCATCCACCCACTCATCCATCCATCCACTTATCCACCCATCCATCCATCCATCCATCCATCCACCCACTCACCCATTCATCCATCCATCCATCCATCCATCCACTCATCCATTCATTCACTCACTCACCCACTCATCCATCCATCCATCCATCCATCCATCCATCCATCCATCCACTCATCCATTCATTCACTCACTCACCCACTCATCCATCCATCCTTCTGTCCATCCATCCATCCATCCACTCATCCATCCACTCATTCATCCATCTATTCATTCATCCACTCATCCATCCATCCACTCATCCATCCACTCATTCATCCATCTATTCATTCATCCACTCATCCATCCATCCACTCATCCATCCACTCATTCATCCATCCATTCATTAATCCACTCATCCATCCATCCATCCATCCATCCATCCACTCATTCATCCACTCATCCATCCATCCATCCATCCACCCATCCATTCATTCACTCACTCATCCATCCACTCATCCATCCACTTATCCATCCATCCATCCATCCATCCATCCACACACTCATTCGTCCAACCTTCACCAAGCACGTGAAGAGTTTGGTTTGTGCAGGTTCCTCCCAGATGCTGGCGGCGCCCGAGGGGCAGGTGCTGTCAGAAGGCAAGGGCTGGCCATCGGTGACCCCTCCGTGACCAGCCTGTTCCTCTCGGGGCCTGCGGACCCCGGTTCACCCCTGAGGCTGCAGGGCGTGGCCTTCAGCTCCAAGCAAAGCCGGGAACGGACGCCGAGAGCTGTGTGCGCTGAGGCCTGGGCTGCCGCGGAGCCCCCCCCCGCCCCCACCGGCCTGGGCGGGGCCCGCAGACAGGGGTCAGGCCCGCGGTCCCGCCAGGACCTCCTCGCTGTCCCCGAGGAGGGTGCGGCCCCGCACGGAGAGGAGGACGGGCGGGAAGAGGAGGGGGCGGCGTGCCTCTGCCCGAGGTCCCGGCCAACCTCCCGAGCGCGGTCCTGGCTGCGGTTTCCGGGGCAACGCCTGTGTCCCGGGACACGCGTGTTGCCGTGGTTGCGGTTTCCGGGGCAACGCCTGTGTCCCCGGACACGCGTGGGGCCGTGTTGCCGTGAGGTTTCCGCGCCGTGGCAGGGACATGTGGTCGTCTGCACACGGCGGCTTGGCCCCGTGGCCGGTGTCCCCAGGGCCAGGGGACGGGGGCGCAGAGCTGCGGAGGGAGCCTCACGTGTTTGGAAGCACCTGTCCACGGGCAGGTCTGGTCGGCAGTGGCTGAAGCCGGGTCCGAGGAGGGGGGAGCCCAGAGGCCCGGGGGCAGGGGCGGGAGTGGGGCTGGGAGGAGGCAGGGGCCGGGGCTTCCTGAACTCTCGCTGGAGCTGCGGGCAATGCTTTCACATCCTGGCGGCGGCCAGTTTCACTTCTGGGCTCGGCGCTATGCGGGCTCTCAGCCCAGAGGACCATCTCGCCCATGAGCCTGGGCATCCCTGTAACCCCCCCCCCGGAGCCCCCCTCCCCACCAGCTGTGCGTCCCACCCCATGTCCCATCTCCCTTGCCGGGTGGGGTCTCTGGGGTTGGATACGGTTTCCATCCAGCCCGCCGCCATCGAAGGCAGGGCGTCCTCCACGCCAGGACCTAGCTGCCTGCTCAGCCGCCCGCCCACCTGCCCGCCCGCCCGCCCGCCTGGGGCTGCGTGCCGCCGCCGAGGGGGGGGGGGAGTGACGTGCCTGCCGGCCCCGAGCTCGGGCTCGGTGCTGGGGACTTCCGTGTGAGCGGCTGCAGGATGACTCAGCTCGGGCTGCGGTTCCGGCCCCCTCTCACTTCTCGCCGGAGGAGGTACTGGCTCTCTCGGTGCCTCCGCTCTGCCTGCTCGGCTGAAACCACCTGCCGGCGGCACGCTGCCTGAGCCGAGGGGCTTTTGAGGGTGACTTTCTCTGGGGTGACGTCAGGGGGACTTCTCAGGCCACTGTGCGGCCAGCTGAGGGCAGCTCCTGGGCACCCAACTCCGGGGAGCCCCCGCCCCCGCCCCCGTGTCCATCGCCGCGCAGGGCGGTCCTGGGAGGGGCAGCCCGGTCTGTGTGCCCGCGTGCCGGCCGGCGGCTGGCCGGTGGACGGAGCAGCAGAGTCGGAACCGCTTCTCATGGCACAGCTGCTGTGTTCCGTGTCATCCTGTGGACGGACCGCTGGCTGGCGCAGGCGGCCTGGTCCGCCCGGCCTGGTCTTGGTGCGGCGCCCGCCGCCTCCTGCTGCGTGAGGGTGGGCGGTGGATTACCTGTCGCTCAGACTGAGTCCCATCTCGGGCCTGGGAGTGTTTGCCGGAGCCGGGTTCGGGAACCGGAGGCCGGGGGTGATTTGGGCCACAGCCTCGCCGGCAGCCCGGCCCCGTCCTGGGAAAGACGTGGGTGTCAGAGGAGGAGACGGACGGGGACTGCAGTGACGGACCGCGGGCTGGAGCTGGCCTTGGGCAGTGCTGCCCTGTGGCCTGACGGGCAGAGGGCTCTGGTCAGACGTGGGCTGGGGCTGGCCTGGCAGGGCGCAGGGGCGGGGCGGGGCTCCAGGGCTCCCAGACAGCACAGTGGGCTGCAGGAAGGGCTGCAGACAGCCAGCTCCCAGGGCAGCCTTAGGAACTGGGCCACGCGTAGCAATGATTTTGGCTAAAATACATTTTTTTAAAAAGCCGCCCTTGCCCAGCTGGTGTGGCTCAGCAGAAGGTCGGGGTTCGATTCCGGGTCAGGGCCCAGGCCCAGTTGTGGGCTCGGTCCCCAGTGCGGGGCGGTGCCGGAGGCAGCTGGTCTGAGATTCTCTCGTGGATGTTTCTCTCTCCCCCTCTCCCTTCCTCTCTGAAACCATGAAAACATTTAAAAAGCGCGTCTGTCCCCGAGCGCCTCGGGCTCGTGGTCTCAGAGAAACGGGGGCAGCTGGGTGCGCCACCTCGTTCCCGCTCAGACCTCCGGTTTCACAGAGACCGAGGCCGGAGGTCAGCAGGAACCACACGCAAACCCAGGGGCCTGGTTTCGGCGGGTTTGGGGCTGGCGGTGTCTGCCGGGCCGACCTCGCCGGCCGGCAGGTGCCCAGGCCCGGCTCCGTGACCTCCGCCCGCCCCGCCCCTCGGACCCCTGGCGGTGAGCCTGGGGCCGCGGGAGTGAGAGCCGCAGGGGGACCGGTCTGCTCTGGGGCTCTGACCTGGGAGTCCTCTCGGCTCCTTACAGGGCCACTGAGCGTGCGAGGGGGCCTTGTCCCTTCGCCCCCGTGAGAGCGGCTGGCAGCGGGCGCCCGCCTCTCCCATGCGGTTTTCCGACGCTGGCGTTTTGCCCCGAGTTGCAGGGTCTGGGGCAGAACTGAGCCCCGTTCTTGCTGCCAGGCTGCAGCCTGAGTCTGAAGCTGCGGGGCCGGGGTGTCTGATGGGGGGCCTGACCTGGGCCACCAGGGACACAGACAGAAACCTACGGTGCCTGCCCCTCCCCGCCCCCCTCAGAAAGGGCGGGAAGCTGTAGACACGCAGCGCGGACGTGATGGTCCCGCTGAGGCCTCGGGGAGCGGGGCATGGCTCCGAGCGAGAAAACCCAGCGACGCCGTGTCCCCGGCTCCCGCCCGGTCAGACAACGGGGTCACACCGCCTGGTTCCAGTCCCCGTGTGCAGTGTGCCCCGCGTGTGCCCGCCTCCCGGCCCTCCATCTGCCGTGGCCTCGGGGAGGAGCACCCGCCCATCTGCCCCGACGGCAGCCGCAGCGGGACCTGCCCCGTGCCCGCCATCCCGCTGTCCGTCCGGCCCTGGCCGCTGGCGCGGGGCAGCCCTGCAGGGCCCGGGCGGGCCCACCGTGGCGGACCTGCCTTCTCACCACTCACGGGGGGTGGGGGTGAGGGGGAGGGCGGGGGCGGCCTCCAGGGACACCTCGCTGAGTCCTGGCAGTGCCCAGACCAGGTGCAGGGCCCGGGCGCCTGCTCTGCGGAGTCCCGGCTCCGCCTGGGCCCGGGCAGCCTCCCCAACAAGATGTAGACGTGAATCGAACCCGAGCCAACAAGCAGCCTGTGGCCTCCGGTGAGCGCCTCTCCGGGCCTGATGGGCACCCGCCAGTCCCGCCGGCCCCGGGTTCCGTCCCGACCATCGGCCTTGGCTTCTCTCAGGCCCTGGCCTCTGCAGAGCCTGAGCAGAAGGTGCCGCCTTCCGCCCGAAGGTCAGAGGTTCCTGAGGGGCCGAGGGAGACCCGGGATCGCGGCCTCACTGACGAGGGAGCGTGATCTGAAGTGGGTGCCCCGCCCGCCCCCCAGAGGGCCGGGGTGAGGGTCGCTGGCTGGGAGGGCAGCACGTCATTTTGAGGTGCGGGCACAGAAGAGTGGGGAGCACGGAGATGAGGGGTGAGAGCAGCTCGACGGTCCGTGGGCTGGGGACCCCTCGCCTCTCCACACGGGGCCCATACGGAGCTTCTAACAGGCAAGCAGTTCTTTCCACGAGATCAAACCCTTCCAGGTTTGGGGGAACATGCGTATGTATGCTAATCCTCAGCGAGAGTGTCTCCGTTGATTTTTAGGGGAGGGAGACGGAGAGAAGCACCGATGGGAGACACGGACTGGGTGCCTCCTGCAGGGGCGGCCGGGCCGGCCAGGGAGGAGCCGCAGCCGAGGAGCGTGGCCTCGGCCGGAACCGAACCCGGCCCTTCCGTCCCTAGGCCGACGCCTGCCCACTGGCCGACCGGCCGGGCGGACATGAGCTTTGCGTTTCTAATCGATGAAAAGGCAGATCTCTGTGAACATGTGACTTTAAAATATATTTTTATTGAATTTTTACAGAGAGGAAGGGAGAGGGAACTAGAAACATCAATGAGGGAGAATCATCCACCAGCTGCCTCCTGAACACCCCCCCGGGGATGTGCCCGCAACCAAGGTACATGCCCTTAACCTGAATCGAACCCGGGACCCTTCAGTCCATAGACCAACGCTCTATCCACTGAGCCAAACCGGTTTTGGCTGAACGTGTGACTTTAACGAGTGCCCACACACCGGGACCCTTAGGATGGTGTACCTGTCCGGCATGGCACTCAGCTCCTGTGTGACAGTGAGTCCCACAGAGACCTGGAAACACACTCACACACACTCACACACTCACACACACACTCACACACACACTCACACACTCTCACACACACACACACTCACACACACACACACACACACACACTCTCACACACACACACACACACTCACACACACACTCACACACTCACACACACACACACACACACACTCACACACACACTCACACACACTCACACTTTCACACACACACTCACACACACACTCACACACTCTCACACACACACACACTCACACACACACACACACACACACTCTCACACACACACACACACACTCACACACTCACACACACACACACACACACACACACCCCCACACACACTCTCACACACACCCCCCGAGGGACCCGGCGCCCAGGGGATTCCCAGAGGGCCGGCGCTCGCCGCTCTGGAGGAGTCTCCGGTTTCCCCTGGGCCTTTTATCATAAAACCCGCCAGAGAGGAGGCCCTGGCGCGGCCTCTCGCCGCCTGCGGGGCCTGAAGCGCGGAGGGAAGTGGCCCGAGGGCAGGGCGGCCGGAGGGCGGCGCCACCGCGGGGAGGCCCAGCTGCTGAGGCCGCTCCGGCTCCGGGACCGGGCCTGTGCGGCGCCGCCTGGGTCCGCCCGACGGGCCGCGGCCGCGTTCGCATGTGTTCTCGCTGGGTTTCGGGTTGACTGAGCAGCGCGTTCCCTCAAGGACAGAGGGGTTTCCTCCTCCCGCTCTGACAGGAACCCGCCGGCCTTCCCCCGGGCCCAGGTGTGGCGGCCGGCCTCTGCTCTGAAAGGAAGCCTCCGCTCGAAGCGAAGGTCCTGCTCCCATCGGCTGTGGGAGCCTCGTGGCATCGACAGAGGGTGGCACCGACTCAAGGTCATCGTGCTTCTCCTTCTTTTATTTTTATTTTTAAAATATATTTTATTTATTTTTCACAGAGAGGAAGGGAGGGACAGAGAGCTAGAAACGTCGATGAGAGAGAGTCATCGACCAGCTGCCTCCTGCACACCCCCCACCGGGGATGTGCCCGCAACCAAGGCACATGCCCCTGACCGGAATCGAACCTGGGACCCTTCAGTCCGCAGACCGACACTCTGTCCACGGAGCCACACCGGTTTCGGTTCTTGTTTTAAATGAGTCTTTTTTGTTGAAAGTATTATCTATGTCCCCCTTTCCCCCTCCCTCTTTAAAAATATACACGTATTGATTTCAGAGAGGAAGGGAGAGGGAGAGAGAGATAGAAACATCCATGATGAGAGAGAACCATGGACGGCTGCCCCCTGCACGCCCCCTACTGGGGATGGAGCCTGAAACCTGGGCCTGGGCCCCGACCGGGAATCGAACCCTGACCTCCTGGTTCACAGGTGGACGCTCAGCCCCTGAGCCAGGCCGGCCAGTCAGAAGGTTACGTTTCTCATCAGATGTTGTGCCTCACGTACACGTATGAGGGGGGATGTGGGCAGAGGCCTGCAGACCATGGTGTTTTCCAGTCTGTCCCAGTCGCTGGCAGGGGACCCCCATCTGCTGCCTGTGAGTCCCCTTGGGGTGGGGGTCCAGCTGAGACTGAGTCCAGGCCACGCAATCCCAGAGGGGAGCAGGCTGAGCTGGGCTGGGGACCCAGAGGGCTGCTGGGACTGCTCACTGCCTCCTTCCCCCGTCCAGAGCGAGGCCTCGGTGCTGAGGGCTCAGACTGGGGGCCACGCAGCCTCGGGGGGATGAGGGGCTATTGTAAGAGGTGTGTCTGGGGCTGCAGACACCCCCCTCCCCCCACACCCGCCACAGAGTGCCGGGGGAAGGGCGTGGGGACAGGACTAACGTGTTACCTCCTCCATCGTCACTCCCAAAGCCCTGCTCTCACCCGCGCCTCTCACCTCCTGGGCGATGCTGGCGGCCTGCCTTCTCGCCCTCGGCCCCGCCCGCGGAGACACCAGCAGCCCAGCACCGGCTTCCGGTGGAGCCCGCTTATCGCTGCACGGAGGCGCCCTCTGATCTGGCTGGTTCTCGGGAGCCGAGTCAGCGTGCGGGGCGGGGACGTTCGTGGCGCTCTGTGGTCCTGCTTCCTAGGCGGGCGCCCGGCCAGTGCAGAGGCACCTTGAGTTTCCAAGAATCAGCCACCCGGTTCCTGGAGGTCCCTGTGCCGTGAGCAGCCTCCTTTGGAGCAGACACGGCGGGCCGACACTGCAGACCACGGCTTTTTTATTTTATTTTTATTTATTTTGGGGGGGAGCCAGTTCCCGTGCATGGTCTGGGTCCCAGGACTCTTTTTTTTTTTTTTTCTAAATAAAAATATATTTTATTGATTTTTTTTTAGGGTGGAAGAGAGAGAGGGACAGAGAGTTGGAAACATCAATGGGAGAGAATCATCGACCAGCTGCCTCCTGCACACCCCCTACTAGGGATGTGCCCACCACCAAGGTCCATGCCCTTGATGGGAACCGAACCTGGGACCTTTCAGTCCGCAGGCCGGCGCTCTGTCCACTGAGCCACACCGGCTTCAGCTGGGTCCCAGGACTCTCACGTCCGACGGAAGCTGGGGCAGCTTCTAACACCGGTGTCTGTCGCCTGTCTTCGGTGCCGCTCAGAAACGGGGCTTTTAACACAGACGGGACAGACACAACGCAACGTGGTTTTCAGACCCAAGGACGCCTCTGGGCTTTGAACGTGGCGGCGTGCACGGGCCTGTGGGAAGGGGACGGAGACGGCGGCTCTGGCTCAGAGCGCCGCCCCGGAGCCGGAGTCGCCGGGCGACGCAGACCGATCGGCCAGACACAGGCGGCCGTCCACGTGCGGGCGTCAAAACCGCGCGTCCAACGTGGGAGCGAGGCCAGGCTCCCCGGGGCGGAGGTGGGGGGCACCCGCTCCTGTCCTGACACCCTCATTGGTCGGTTTCCTCTCCGGCTGGACGGTTTATGGACTGGCTGCTCGGGACCACCGTGCTGTGGGCGGGTCTGCAAGGTGCCCGGGAGGGGGCAGAGCGGGTGAAGCCAGTCCCTCAGGGGCCACTCCGGCCCAGGAGCCACCCCAGAAGTGGGCACAGGGATGGCTGTGAGCTTGGAAAGCACCGGGTTTTGCCTCTGCAGCCCCCGCCCCACCTTCACCTCATTGGTGTCACGGCCGGGCCGGATGGGCTGCTCCCAGCTGAAGTGCTGTGAGCAATGCACAGGCACAGCCGTGCGGGGGCTGCAGCTCCCGAGGGCCCCGCTCTCCCCTCCCCCATGTGCACTCCCGCCGGCTCCCACCCCGCAGGCTCCCACCCCGCAGGCTCCCACCGCCCCCAGGCTCCCACCCCGCAGGCTCCCACCCCGCAGGCTCCCACCCCGCAGGCTCCCACCCCGCAGGCTCCCACCCCGCAGGCTCCCACCCCGCAGGCTCCCACCCCCCAGGCTCCCACCCCCCAGGCTCCCACCGCCCCCAGGCTCCCACCCTCCGCAGGCTCCCACCCCGAAGGCTCCCACCCCGCAGGCTCCCACCCCCCAGGCTCCCACCGCCCCCAGGCTCCCACCCCGCAGGCTCCCACCCCGAAGGCTCCCACCCCCCAGGCTCCCACCCCCCAGGCTCCCACCCCGCAGGCTCCCACCCCGAAGGCTCCCACCCCCCAGGCTCCCACCCCGCAGGCTCCCACCCCGAAGGCTCCCACCCCCCAGGCTCCCACCCCCCAGGCTCCCACCCCGCAGGCTCCCACCCCGCAGGCTCCCACCCCCAGGCTCCCACCCCGCAGGCTCCCACCCCGCAGGCTCCCACCCCCAGGCTCCCACCCCGAAGGCTCCCACCCTGCAGGCTCCCACCCCGCAGGCTCCCACCCCGCAGGCTCCCACCCCCAGGCTCCCACCCTCCGCAGGCTCCCACCCCGCAGGCTCCCACCCCGAAGGCTCCCACCCCGCAGGCTCCCACCCCGCAGGCTCCCACCCCCCAGGCTCCCACCCCGCAGGCTCCCACCCCGAAGGCTCCCACCCCGCAGGCTCCCACCCCCCAGGCTCCCACCCCGCAGGCTCCCACCCCGCAGGCTCCCACCCCGCCGGCTCCCACCCCGCAGGCTCCCACCGCCCCCAGGCTCCCACCCCGCAGGCTCCCACCCCGCAGGCTCCCACCCCCCAGGCTCCCACCCCCCAGGCTCCCACCCCCCAGGCTCCCACCGCCCCCAGGCTCCCACCCCGCAGGCTCCCACCCCGCAGGCTCCCACCCCGCAGGCTCCCACCCCGCAGGCTCCCACCCCCCAGGCTCCCACCCCCCAGGCTCCCACCGCCCCCAGGCTCCCACCCTCCGCAGGCTCCCACCCCGAAGGCTCCCACCCCGCAGGCTCCCACCCCCCAGGCTCCCACCCTCCGCAGGCTCCCACCCCGCAGGCTCCCACCCTCCGTAGGCTCCCACCCCGAAGGCTCCCACCCCGCAGGCTCCCACCCCGCAGGCTCCCACCCCGAAGGCTCCCACCCCGCAGGCTCCCACCCCGCAGGCTCCCACCCCGCAGGCTCCCACCCCCCAGGCTCCCACCCCGCAGGCTCCCACCCCGCAGGCTCCCACCCCGCCGGCTCCCACCCCGCTGGCTCCCACCGCCCACGCCCTGGCCACGCGGAGGCGAGTCAGACACCGTGCATCGGTGTGGCGGGATGAAGGCAGAGGCAGTGGGCACAGGGGGCCTGGCGGCCCCAGCTCTCTCTTCTCGCAGCACAGCTCCCAGAAACCCACTCCATGTTTATTCTTGCTCCCAAAGTTTGTGTATTGTGAATTCCTTCTAGAAAGTTCTGGCCCCAAAGCGTCACCGAGCCTCCTCTTCTCACCACCATGGTTCTCGCCCTTCAAGCCTGACCCAGGCCCGTGTCGGCCTCTGCAGGGCTCAGCTCTGGCTGCAGTATCTTCGTTTTTGTTTCCTTGATGGTTATCTGTCTCCTTTCAACTAGAAGGCAAGCTCCACACGGGCCGGCCTCCCGCCCGCTCGGACCCGAGTCCCCGTGCCCAGGCGCGGCCCCCGCCCCGCGGGAGGGCAGGCGCTGGAGCCCCCTGCCCGGCGGCGGGGGCATCGGCTGGCACTCCCAGAAGTTGCCCGTGTGCGAGTGAGGCCCGAGGAGATGTAGGTGCCAGCGTGTGGGCAGGAAGTGGGAACCACGTCCTCCTGCGCTGGGCCGGGCGTGAATCAGAGAGAGAAAGGATGACGCGTGGAAATAAGGACGCTGATAGCGGCGAGGGGCCCCGGGGTCCGGGTTAGGAAATGAGGCTGATTTTTAAGTTTTTATTTTATTTTTCAACTTGAATTCCCTTTCTCTCTCTCTCTCTCTCTCTCTCTCTATCTCTCTCTCTCTCTCTCGGCCCAATTTAGTCTCTCCCCAGGCTCAGAGGTGCTCACAAAACGCTTGTGAGACGTTGGTTTGAGAGTTCAGCTTTTCATTTTCTTTCTTCTCATTCCACATAGTCAATCCGAGTCCCACAGTCCTGAGTCAATGGCTTGTTGACGACAGGACAGGGCAGGACAGGATCGCTCTGCCTCCCTCTCTCCTCTCCGCTTCGGTGCGGACGTCGCCCGGCAGCACCGGCCCCGGCCCCGGTGGGACGTGGGGGGGCTCCGTGGGAGCCGCGCGCCTCCGGAGGGACGGTCGCCAGGGAGACGCCTGTCCTGGGCGTTCTGGTGAAATGACACCCATGTTAGCACATGTCCGCCCGTGTGAGCGCCCTCTCCCTCCTCGGTCTGAGCCACGGCCTCACGCACACCCCGACGCCGGGCGTGTGGTCCGGAGGGTGGTGGGCAGCCTGGCACGGGGCGGGGCGGGCAGGGCTGGCCGTGGGCACCTGCCGGTCACGGCGACGAGGAGGGAGGCGAGCTGGCCGCGCCCTGGGCCCAGGCTCCCGGCGAGGACGGAACTCAGAAAGCCCAGCCGCTCACCCCGCCTCCGTGTGTCCCACAGGCCATGCCTGCACATACCGCCACGCGTGTCATCCATGCACAGGCCCCGGGTCACGTGACGAGCCAGGCCGACGCCCGCCCCGAGCTGGCCAGGGCCCGTTTCAGGAAGTCGCTCTACGCGGCCGGGCTCTGGCTCTGAAATTTTCAAAATATCGTTTCCGATTTCAAAACAGAGCAACGCCCTGCGCCCCCACTGCGGACACTTTGTCAAGAAGAGAAGCCAGTGAAGCAACAGGCGGGTGTGTGTGTGTGTGTGTGTGTGTGTGCGCGCGCGCGCGTGTGTGTGTGTGTGTGTGTGTGTGTGTGTGTGCGCGTGTGTGGTGGGCGGGAACAGGCTACTCGCTCACGTCCCCGGCAGGTGCGGGATCTGCCCGTCTTCACTGCCTCTCTGCAGGCTCTTCCCTCCCCGCCTGACCTGCTGCTGAGCTGTCACAGAATGCGACGTGTGTGCAGGCATCGGGGCTCCTGAGCCCCCACAGAGTGTCTGTCCTTATCCCCCAGCCGCGGTCATTAGCTGGTCAGCAACGGGCGGCAGCCATGGAGCAGAGCCTTGGCCCAGCCCAGGCCTGGGTGCGGGGTGCAGGAGGGTGCTGGGGGGTGGATGGGACAGGAGCCCTGGCCTGGGCTGGGTACTGGGGGGTGCTGGGGGGAGTGGGAGGGTGCTGGGGGGTCCTGGGGGGTGCTGGGGGGTGGATGGGACAGGAGCCCTGGCCTGGGCTGGGTGCTGGAGGGTGCTGGGGGGTGCGGGAGGGTGCTGGGGGGTGCTGGGGGGTGTGGGAGGGTGCTGGGGGGTGGATGGGACAGGAGCCTGGCCTGAGCTGGGTGCGGGAGGGTGCTGGGGGTGTAGCTGGGTGCTGGGACAGGAGCTGCTGTCCCCGTTCCTGTCCTGTGGCGTCTCCCGGTGGTCAGCTGCGGCGGTGCTGGCCCGGCAGGGCGGGGCGGGGCGGGGCGGGCGGGGGGCAGGGCGGTGGGAGCCGCTGTCAGCTCGCCGCTTCCCGCCCAGCTGTCTCTGCACCACAGGCCGCGGCGGCAGTTGCGAAAGGTTTCCCACGGCCCCGGCTCTGGGGCTGCCCCCGGCGGCTGCTCCTCCCGTCCTGTGAGGGGGCGCAGACCCCCGGGTCCGGAGCGAGCCGAGCGGCCGGCGCTGCGGGCAGGAACTTCCCTCTGCCTTCGGGGCCAGAGCTACTTTTGTTTCCTTCGATGCAAACCTGGCCACGGCTGCAGCGAGGGAGCCGGTGGATTTCTCAAAACCAGACTCCTTTCCTGTTTGTTGGCCTCGGAGAAAAGTCCCGCCACGTCGATCCGGCCCCTGTGGGCGGCGTGGGCTCCGTTATCTTTCTGGTTTCTTCTTTCTGTTAATCCTCACCGAGGGCGTTTTCATTGATTTTTAGAGAGAGTGGAAGGGAGGGAGGTAGAGGAAAGCGCGCGCGCGCGCGCGCACACACACACACACACACACACACACACAGAGAGAGAGATAAAGAGACAGAGAGAGAGATAAAGAGAGACACAGAGAGAGGAAGAGAGATAAAGAGAGACAGAGAGAGAGATAAAGAGAGACAGAGAGAGAGAGAGATAAAGAGAGACAGAGAGAGGAAGAGAGATAAAGAGAGACAGAGAGGAAGAGAGATAAAGAGAGACAGAGAGAGAGATAAAGAGAGACAGAGAGAGGGAGAGAGATAAAGAGAGACAGAGAGAGGGAGGGAGATAAAGAGAGACAGAGGGGGAGAGATAGACACGAGAGACACAATGCTGTATTACCTCCCACATGAGCCCTGACTGGGCTGGGGATTAAGCAACTAAAATACATGCCCTTCACTGGGACTGAAACCCTCGGCCCCCAGTCCGCTGTGGGCTGATGCTCTGACCACCCAGCAAACCGGCTGGAACTCCATTTCCTTCTTCCTCTGCTGTTCGCTCCTCACCCTGGACCAGAGAAAGCAGCCGCTGCGTCCCCAGGCTGAGAGGTAAAATTATAATAGTATCCATATTAGGAGTCACACGGACAGGACACGGAGGGACGGGAGCCTGGAGCACGGGTGCTGACATTGTCTGGGTCACGTAGGAGGGAGGCGGCCTGGCGGGTGCCCCCAGCCCTCCCAGCCTCAGGGGCCTCCCTGCAGAGCGGCCTCAGGCTGTCCGGGCGTCCACGGCCACGGGAAACGGGACACGCCGTTCCGTGGTACTGCCCGCGCATCGGTCTGCTCCCGGCTGCTGGCGCTGAGTGACCAACACCTGACATCCCCGCCTGTCACACACGTGTGTGTGTGTGTGTGTGTGTGTGTGTGTGCGCGCGCGTGCCCACATGGGCTGTGGCTGGGCCGAGGCTCTGCTGATCCGGGTGGGGTGGGGCCAGGCTCCGGCCAGGCTCGGGGCTGCTCCGTGGGTTTTATTGGATGGGGCGGGGGTCTCTTCCAGAACCCGCTCTGATGGCCCGTTCCTGCTGTTGCGGGGACACAGCTGAGCATGCCCTGATGGACGGAACCTCCCCGGAGTGCTGGGCACCCCCCGTCCCGTCCCAGCCGCCCCGCTCACTGCAACCTCACGGCTCCTCCAGGCCACCTCCAGGCCACGGTGTTGCGGGCGTGGTGGCTACCACGTCCGTGTTCCAGGGGAAAGAAAGAGGAAGAGCTGAGGCCCGCCCTTCCTTCTGCTTTTGGCAGCAGCCTTTTGGGGCCCCCCACCCGCACAGTCCCCCTGCCGTCCCGGGGGCAGGGGGTCCGTGGGGAGACCCTGGGGGCGCTGTCCCTTCAGCTGGGCACGGTGACCTGGAGGCTCTGCGCCCGGAGGGGGCGGGGTGTTGGAGGGCAGCTGGGGGCGCTCCACAGGCTGACCAGTCCTGCCGATCCCCGCCCTAGAGCAGGGGGCGTCCGGCCCGCGGGCTGCCGGGGGCCCCAGGCGGAACCGAAGCTCAGTCACCGAGGGGCTCTCTCCGCAGCAGCATCCGTGCACACTGAGGGAGGGCGTCACTGAGGGAGAGCCACGCGGACCGTGTCACCGGAGCCAGGCGGCCACAGCAGCGTCCATGTGTCAGGACCGTGGGGGGAGGCCTCCGGTCCCTGCGTGGCGACGTGGCGGGCGCCGTGCGCAGGGGAAGGTTGCGCCGTCGCGGCTCTGAGGGTGGGCGGGGAGAAACGGCTCGAGGGCAGCAGCCGAAGATGGTGCCTCGCGCAGGGGCGGGCAGGGGCGTCTCTGCCAGCTCCGCGGCTGTAAGAGAACACGTGGGCCCTGGGAGGCCGAATGGAGGCGCCTGCACGTGTGCGGGTGGGGCCGCCTCTGGTTCCTGGGCGCTGCTCCTCCTTCTTCTCTCGGGGTCTGTAGGAGGGACACTAATCCTCCCGACCTCCTGACTTTCTGACCTCAATAAGCCCATCTCCAAATACCATCAACTTTGGGGTTAGGCTTCCGTTGGCGGCACATCCATGGATCCTGGCTGGGCTCCTTGGCCAGGCTCCCCTCCCTGAGAGGGACTGGCACCCCGTAGGCAGTGGTTGGACCAGACCCACAAGAATCACTTTGGGGGTTGCAGGTATAAGCATGTGATGTGGACAATGGTCCCGGGCGAGGTGTGGCAGTCGGGGGCTGTGGCCGGTCCTCCCTGCCCACGGCTGCAGTGGCTCAGCTGTGTGGCCACCGTGGCTCGGCTGCGTGGCTGCTGTGGCTCGGCTGTGTGGCTGCCGTGACTCGGCTGCTTGGCTGTGTGGCTGCCGTGGCTCGGCTGCGTGGCTGCCATGACTTGGAGCTGTGGCTGCCGTGGCTCAGCTGTGTGACTGCGTGGCTCCCCGGTGTGGCGGCATGCAGGCCATTCCGTGTGTTTGCACCTTAGTTCTCTCAGCTGTGAAAGGAGGCATTTACGTTGACTTAACCCCACAGGCCACTCCCAGCCGCCGCCTCTGTGCGTCCACAGTGCGCTTTGACTGTCTCGCACCTTCCCGTTGTGTGCCCGTGGCTCTGGGGTCCCGGGGGCCAGGACCCTCTCCCGCCCTGTGTTCAGAGTTGAGAACCGACGGCTGACGCCGCACCTCCTTGTGCTCCGAGCCTTTTGCGCAGAAAGAGGGGAACGCTGGGCGTTCTTCCTCCTCCTCCTCCTTCGTGAGCAGATATTTTTAGCTTTTCTAAAAGCTCTCACTCCGAGCCTGAAAAAGAAACCAGAGTCTCTTCCAAAAATGCAAATCCTCTGGCAAGCGGCGCGAGGGGTGTTTTCGATCTTCCCCGAACAATCGCGTTCCCTTCCACCGGTGCTGCAAGGGCGAGAGGGTGGATGCGGGGGAGGGAGAGGGTGCGGTGACAAGCCGCCAGCCCCTCGCACGCCCGTGGGTCCCCGTGATGTCAAGTTCGGGAAGCGTCTGTGAGCGTGGCCTCTGTGGGGGCAGTGACTAGGTTCCGGCCGGAATGAATTCTGCAGGAAGCGTTGGATGGACACTCGGACCTGAGAGTGAAGGCTCGCACCCTTGCACACCCAGCCACCCTTCCCGGGGCGTTAGTGGCACACAGGGGACCTGCCTGAGGGAGCCGGGCAGCGTGTCCCCGTTGGTCCCTCAGCCTCTGTCAGCCCGGCCCAGCGTGTCTGTGGGAACCTCGGGCCACGGGGGCGCGGGTGCCGAGAACCACGGGCCAGTCGGGAGCCCTCGCGGGAACGTGGACCTCCCACCGGTCTCTCAGAGAAGAGGGCGGACCGAGATCGACGATAGATCTACAGCAGACCGCAGGCTGGCGGGAGGAGTGTTTTCATCGACATTTCCGTGCTCTTCCTCTTCTAAAACTCCCAGCTTCCCGCCGCCCGCCCAGGTGTCTGTTTTTAGAATCTCCTTGCACACGGCAGATGATCAATGGCAGTGCCTTGAATCGCATTGACCTTTCCGTGGAGTACGGGGTCCTGGCACCAAGTGGCGGTGACGCCCCCTCATCGCCTTTGTGTGCCAGGCCCTCGGGATCGCCGGGTCTGGCCCTGCCAAGGCAGCAGCAGGTGCGACTCAAAACCCAACACACAAATCTGAGCTTCTTTCAGAGCTGCGTGCATGTACAGCACGTGGATTCTATCACCTCTCTATGTAAAAGCCTAAGCGACTGAATGGCCGAACCACAAAAGACCAGTCGACCGGTCACTATGATGCGCACTGACCACCGGGGGCAGATGCTCAGTGCAGGAGCTGCCCCCTGGTGGTCAGTGTGCTCCGACAGCGGGAGCGCCGCTCAGCTGACCGATGGGTGCCAGACGCCGGGCTCACCCACCTCCGTGGCAGCACTACCGAGTGTCAGCAGGCGCAGAGGGGCTAGGACCGGCGGGAGTGGTGCTGTGCCTGGCCTGGGCTTGGACTCCACGCCCCCACCCCACCCGCCTCCTGCTGCTTCGTGCACAACTACATCCCTGTGGGGATCGGGCCAAAACCAGCAGTGGCGTTAGGAGAAGTTTAATTTTAAAAAATTTAAAAGACATTTCAGTCATCGTCCTGTTGATATTTGGCTCTGTTGATTAATGAGTTTGCCGACCACTGCTCTAACCACTGAGCATAATTGTGTTATAAATATCCAAATGGCCGTTGGCAGAGCAAATTGCCGGCTCCCGCGCCCCCCCCCTCCTCGCCTTAGCGCTAAGGGGCTCAGTGGAGACCTGGCTCGGGCACAGAGCAGACATCGTTGCTATCTGCGGCTCAGGCTTCTCACAGTCGAATCAGAAATGTTTCAGGACTCATTTCAGGAGACGGAGGGCATTTCTGGACCTCTCCGTCACATCAGCTCACCTCTGTCCCAATATAAGTGCATGGAGCCCGGCCAGCATGGCTCAGGGGCTGAGCGTCGACCTAGGAACCAGGAGGTCAGGGTTCGATTCCATGTCAGGGTACAGGCCTGGGTTGCAGGCTCGATTCCCACTGTGGGGCGTGCAGGAGGCAGCTGATCCAGGATTCCCTCTCATCGCTGATATTTCTATCTCCCCCTGCCTCCCCCTGCCCCTCTGAAATCCATAAAAATGGACTTTATAAAAATAAAAATGGGTGCACGGAAGCTTTGGATGGCTGAGCAAGAAGACGGGGCGGGCTCCACTCCCCGCTTGGCCCCTCGCCCGCAGGCTGGCAGCTCCCTGACCTCTCCTCCCACCCCTTCTGCCCCGGGGAGGACGCCCGCTGCTCAGGGCCCGGTGTGGGCAGGGTTTCGGGACAGAATGCCACCTTCTCGGGCTATAATAGGGTGCTGCCAGCGGCCCGGAGGGTGCTGTGTGAGAGAGCATTGTTATTATATTTTGTGAGAAATATGGATCAAAGGCTGGCTCCCCAGCACATGCTAAATGCTAATTATTGTTATAATATCATGACGAAGCCCTGCCAGCAGGCCGGGTCCCACGGGAAAACCTATTATAAGCAGCCAGTGGGACACGCTCACATGACAAAGATACTTGGCACGGAGGCCGGTTGGGTTTTGAGATCTCAATGAACAATTAAACAGCATAAACCATAACTTTAATGCTATGAAAAATAAATATCAGTGTCCTGACAAGCCTTTCACATCCAAATAGGGAGCTGCCTTCTCCCCCGAGAACAGAGCCAGCGTTCTTGACCCACCCCCCTTCCCGCCCCGAGCAGAAGCTGTGTTTGTGGCAACCCTTGGATACAGGAAGGAAAAAGAAAAAGAAAAAGCGCAATATTCTCCTTCACAATGACCCGAAAATAACTCTTTTTGTAAGAGATGCTTGGCGAGGATTCTGCCCGTTCACTATAGAGCTTCGAGTCAATCTGATTCTTTTTAACTCCTCACGAGTTCCTGCCCGCTTGCCCGTCTCTTCCGTCCTCCAGCCGTGCTGACGGGACAGCCCGGAGAGGGGGCTGTGCGGGACCCACAGACGCCCCCTTCTCTCCGCTCCAGCTCTTCCCCTTTCCGGCCCGGAAGCGGAGCGCCGTGTGATACCAGCCGGGCGAGGGGGCGGCAGCGGAGGGGACGCGGACCACGACGGGTCTGGGAAGAGCGCCCTGCCCTGGCCGGGGATCGCTGTGTGTCCTGCGTGTGCAGAGCGGCGCCGTGTGCCTCACCTCCCACAGCAGCCGCTCCTCAGGGCGAGTGGAGGGGGCTGGCATCGGACGTGCCTCTCGCCGGGGAGGGAGGGAGGGAGAAGGAGCAGCACTGCTCCCCGGGAGACTCCCCCTGGAGACCAGGTCGCCTCCCTGCTCTGCAGCCCTGCGCCCCTAGCTCCCCCCCACCCCTCCCCGGGCTCCCCGTGCTCCAGGTTTAAACATGCAGCCGTGCCTAGAGGAAGCGAGCCGTTTGTGGGCCCGCTGTGTCACGTGTTGCACTGGGTAAAGGGGAGGAGGTGGGGAAGCAACCGGGGAACAGAGCCTTTGGATTTGAGAGGAACTGAGACACTCTGGGCTTAGTTATTAAAAAAAAAAAAAAAAATCCCCCGGTCAGTGGTTGACCTTTGACCTATGAGCCAGGAGGTCAGGGCCCAGGCCCGGGTTGTGGTCTCCATCCCACGTGCGGGGCGGGCGGGAGGCAGCTGATCTGTGAGTCTTTCTCACATGGATGTTCCTCTCTCTCCTTTCCTCTCTGAAGTCAATAAAAAAGAATTAAAAAGACAAAAAAATCTCGGAGACCTTTTAGCTGATTTGGGGTTTGACTCCCAGGATCCCCCGGCACGGTCCGTGCAGAGGGAGCACCGTGCGGGCGGGAGGATGGAGGGGCCAGCGGCCTGCACCGGCACCGGCCCGGGAGCGGCCCGGGAGCGCCGGCCGGAGGGTCCCGGCCGCGCGGCGGCTGCCAGAGAGGTGACCTTTGACCCGGCCTGGCAGTGGGGGGGGGCGGACGGCGGAGCTGAGAGTGACAGCTGGCTTCGCGCACGGGTTTGAGCTGTGCGTGTCCGCTTCCACGTCCACGCGGGCAGAGGTTCTGTGGTGAATGCACAGCCGGGTTCGCACCCACAGATGCCGCACCTCCATCGGCCCGCGAGTCTGCGGGGCGGACCGCGGGATCTGCGCATGCGCAGAGCTGCCAGGCCTAGAAAGGCAGAGGGTTGGGCCACGGAGGGACCCGTAGTGCTGTCGTGGGGCTCGGTCACGTGGGCTCGGTCATGTGGGGGCTCAGTCACGTGGGGCTCTGTCACATGGGGCTCCGTCACGTGGCCCAGCGGAGCCAGAGCTGGGCCGTGCTGTGGCTGGTGGCTGTGCTGTGGCTGGTGGCCGTGCTGTGGCCGGTGGCCGGGTGGCCGGTGGGGCGGCAGCCACAGGAGCCTCTCCGCCGCCCCGCCTCCGCCGGACCCAACGGGCAGACCTGTGAGCGGGACTGAAGGTGCAGGCGCGGCGGCAGCCGGCGGCGCGGAGGGGCCGGGGAGCCACAGCCACGCCCTGGAGGCCGGACTCCCCGGGGCCAGGCCTGGAGCGGGCAGGGTGCAGGCTGGAGCCCTCGGAGGGCCTGGGCCGGAGGCCGGCGCCCTGGGCCCGGCGCCCCGCCTTGGTGTCTCTCCGCGGGCGGCACCGGCTCCAGAAGCCGCGGCCGCGAGGACGTCCTGCCCGGCGGCAGCTCGAGGCCTCGCGGGCGCGACGCCAGTGCGGTGAGTCCTGGCGGGGGCGGGGCGGGGGGCGGGGCGCGGGCGCGGGGTTGGGGCGCGGGGAGAGGGCGCGGGGCTGGGGCGCGGGGAGAGGGCGCGGGGAGGGGGCGCGGGGCGGGGGTGCGGGGCTGGGGCGCGGGGAGCGGGTGCGGGTGCGGGGCGGGGGCCCAGGCAAAGGCGGGCGCGGACAGCACAGCAGGGGCCGGGCCGGGCCAGGGTCAGGGGCCCCGGAGGCGGGAGCAGGGCGGCCCGGGCGCCGTGGCCCGGAGGTTGCAGGCGGTGGATGAGACGTTCCGCCCAGAGTCCGCCCGGGACACGGTGCTGGCTGCCCCCATGGAGCGCCCGTGCCCATGGCCGCTCCCAGGCCGCCTCCTGGCTGCCCGCCCGCCGCTCTGCAGGGGCCGCCGCCGGGCCAGGCTCCTGTTCTCCGCCCAGGCTCTGGGTCCACACGGGGGCCACGGCGGGCGGGCGGCCAGGAGGCCGGGGAGCGGGGAGCGGGGAGCGGGGTCTCCCCAGGTGCCGGCGGGGAAGGTCTGAGCGCGGGCAGCCCCAGCCCGCGGGCTGGGCTTGGCGACACCTCCTGTGAAGACGCCGCCCCGCGCTCCTCGCCTGCTGTCGGCCTCTGAGCAAACGCCGGGCCCGGCTGCAGCAGCTTTCAGGATTTTTACTTTCACTCAGAGAGCGGAGGAACCCAAGCTTTCTCCAGCCCCATCTCGCCCGGGCCCCGGGGCGTGGGAGGCTGAGTGGTAACGAGGAACACGGCAGGGCCTGCGTGTTTCTCCGGGACCGTGGTGGGGACCAGCGGGTCAGGGCGTAGGCCAGCCCTGGAGGGGCGGCTGGGCAGGCTCGGGGAGAATCCTAGGCGCAGCGGCTTCTGCGTGTGAACTTGTGTGTAAACTGTAAAGGCATCTGACACTCCTGACGTCTCCACCTGCTTTTGGTCCTCTGCCTGTCCTCCCGCTGGACTCACGGGGGGGGGGGGGGGCGCGCGATCGCTGAGCCCGTGGGCGGGGCAGGGGCCGCAGGGCCTGCGTCCTGGTCCCCCTCCCGTTTCTGGGAGTCGGAGCTGTGCCGGGCGGGCGTCCTCTGGGGCGGGGCACTGTTTTCTCCGTGGGTACGGGCTCCACCGCTGAGGCAGGAAGTGCAGCTGCAGAACGGGGCTTCCTAAGACCGGGTCATCCTGGCCTGCACCGTCCCAGAAGGCCGTCCTGAGCCGCTGCAGGGTGTGTGCCCCGTGACCCTCTGCGATAGCGCTTCTCGGTGATGGTGCCTGCGCAGTGGCCATGGTGCGGGCCAGCGCTGGGCGCGTAGTCCCATCGTGTTTGTTCTTTCTGTTTCAGCACCGACGAGGGTGAGAGGTGACGATGGGAGAAAACCGGGGAAGCGTTTCCGGACGGAGGCAGACCAAAGCTTAGCGGGAGGCCGCCCTGCCGTCGACATCGCTGTCACCGTCACGGTCACCGCAGGCTCCGCTGAGCCCGAAGGCAGCGCCCAGGAACATTTGTCACCACCTCCCACCTGGCTCCGCCAGTGCCCCAGCCCCGCCTCTGGCCACCAGGGCAGGTGGCTGGCGGTGACGTGGCTCCGGCACATAGCGCGGGGCCTGGCGAGTCCTCGGCCCACTGCCTGCAAAGGCCTCGCTCACGCCTCGGAGCCTGAGGTCGGAAGGGCCGCTGGCCCTCAGGGAGAGGCGGTGCGGAGCTCCCTGCAGGAGCTGGCTCCTCGGTCCTGCGGGAGGACAGGTGTGGCTTCGGAGCAAGGCCCCGCCTTCCGGGCTCGGCTAGGCCTTCAGGACACCCGCTCCGAGGGGCTGGCTCCGGCCTTGGGAGGGAGAGTCAGCCCTTCAGGGCCGGGCTCGGCGCTCGGGCCTCGGTTCTGCTCTTTGGAGCAGGGTCAACCCCTGGGACCACCTTCCCCCCCAGGGGCTGGGCTGGCTCTGGAGAGGGAGGCTCCGCCTCTCGCCCAGCTCAGCTGTCAGGGCTCCGGCGATGCCCTCTGGATCCAGGCTGGCCCTTTGTGGCTGGCTCCATCTACCCTTCAGACCCAGGCTCACACGGTGGGTGGTCAGTGCTGAGAGCCCCGTTCGTGGTCGGCAAACTGCGGCTCACGAACCACAGGCGGCTCTCTGGCCCCTGGAGTGTGGCTCTTCCACAAAACACCACAGCCTGGGCGAGTCTGTGTGGAAGAAGTGGCGTTAGAAGTTGTTTAAATTTTAAATATGTGGCTCTCCAAAGACATGTCAATCGTCATCCTGTTGGTATTTGGCTCTTTGGACCAATGAGTTTGCCGACCACTGGGCTAAGCTCACCGGTCCTGCCGCCAGCTCCCCATCCCCACAGCAGGACCCCGACGGGCTGGTCCAGGATCAAGGTCCGAGGCTCCCCCCCCCTCCCTCCCAGCTCTCCACTCAGAAACACCAGGTGAATGCCGCTGGTGTCCGGACAATTAAATGAAATGTTGGGGGGCGGGCAGGCTTTCAGAAGATGGCAGTGCAGAGTGAGAGCCTTATCCCCCCCAGCGGAGACTGGCTGGCCGCCTCGGGCCTACGCAGCGCCGGCTGGTGGTCGCGTTCCCTGTCCGCGGTCCACGTGGTCAGAAGCAGCTGGTCCCGGCCCCTCCGCAGTGGGTTTCATTTTGAGCGGCTGGGCCGGCAAATTTAAAATCCCGATTCCCGTGAACAGCAGGGAGAGCGTAGCTGTGAGAGCGTCGGCCCCGTGTTTGAGATGAAGGTTAGCTTTCTGATGGAAGGAGAAGCGGAGGGAGAATTACCCCCTGCACACGCTGGCTGGGAACGCTGCAGCGCACTGAGATGCTCTGATTGTGCCAACAACCGGCGTCGCGTTCAGCGGCTCCTTTCAAACAGCGAAGCTGCTCTCCGGCGAGATCCACGGCGGTGCTCGCCGGACGCAGGCAGAGGACCCCCTGGGCTCGAGGGGAACGGGTACCTCGGGGCTCAGCACTCGGCGGGGAACTTTGGAAATCCCACCACGCATCCAGAATTACTAACCAACGAGTGGCCGGTGTATGAAATTCATGCACGTAAAGAGAGGAAATACTTTAATATTGCTATTTGTCCTTCCTCTGTAATAGAAGTGTCAGAGATGAGAGAAGTTATTAAAATGTATTTGAAAATCTCCTGTCAGGGCCTGGGGCTCACCATGGGACCCAGAGTCAAGTCCGCCCGCCCACATGCACCTCAAAATCACGTGAGACCAGACCTGGACGCCCCCCCTCTCCCCATTAGGCGAGACCCAGACCCAGACCTGGCCGCCCCCCCCCATTGGGCGAGACCCAGACCCCGCCTGTGTCCTGCGTCCTGAGGGCTAGCCCTGGCGTCCGTCCCGCCTTCCCTGCAGGGCTTCCTTCTCCCATTTCCTTCCAGTCGGCAGCCTCCTTCCCACGCTCTGCCAGCTCAGAGGGTGCCTCTTCCTGCTGCTTACCCGTCTCCTCCTGGACGGGAGGCTTATGGGCCAGGCCACCCAATGCTCTGGCAGCCGGCGCAGTGCCTGTCCGCAGTGGGTGCTTGGCCAATGTTCGTTTCTCCCCACATGGGTAACGTGGGTCTATTTGGGATCGCTGGAGACGACCAGGTGGTTTGGGGGTTTTCTTGAAGATGAGATGTACCGTCCTGGAAATGTGAACATGGTGACCCTGGGAGTCTTGGAGGAAGCTGAGGTCACTCTGAGGCCCAGGCTGGGGGAGGAGCGGCTGCGAGGAGGAGGAATCTCGGGGACCGGTGACCAGTGAGGCAGACGGGCAGGGAGTGACGAGGGGACGGAGGGTGGGACGCTCCTCCAGGAGGGAGCCAAGGAGCGCGGTCCCGGACGCCAGACTCCGCGCGCCCTCTGGAGTGCACCCAGCCTAGGAAGGACTCGGAGCCGGGTCGTCCAGACAAGAACTTGAGAGCCAGCCACCTGCCTGCCAACTGCACCCCTTTCTGTCTCCCGGGTCCTAGGCTCATCCCCGTGTCTCATTTTCCTATGGGTAAGGTGGAATTAAACAAGGGACCTGGAGGTCAGGGGTGCGGACTCGATTCCCAGTAGAGGGCGTCCAGGAGGCAGCTGATCAATGATTCTCACCATGGATGTCTCTCCCTTTCTCTCCGAAATCAATAAGAATATAGGGTCGGTGTAAAACAAGAGAGAGCATTTCAAACCCCCATCCCCTTCCACCCTTCATGTTTCCTGTTGAGAGTCCGGAGTCTCGGCTCAGAGCCGGAAGCCGGGGCTGGCCCGCCGGAGTGCAGGGACCGGCCGTGGGCGCTGCTTGTGGTTGGAGACCTGCAGGCGCAGCGCACGGCCCGTGCAGCCACTGGGACCGGCCTGAGGCTCGCCCGCCGCCTCGGCAGGCAGCCTGCACCTGGCCGCTCTGCTGAGGGCGGTGGCTCGGGGGAGGTTCCACCAGCCTGGTCCTGCCACGGCCACCCCAGGCTGGGCGCTGTGGGCAGGCAAATCACCCAGGAGCACAGCAGTGCTGGCCCCTTCCCATGGGTAGGGGTCGTCCATCGAGGAACAGCAACAATGAGATTCCACGATTTCAGGCGAACGGGAAGGTGTGAGATGAGTAGTTCTTGGCGCTTCCGTGGGACGAGATGTCCAGGCTGCAGCCAGTGACAGCGGGCGGCTCTCCATGACGCAGGGGCGGCCCGAAGGGTCCCTCCGGGGTCTCCCCGGCCGGGCTGCAGGCTCAGTCCCCGGTGGGGGGCGTGCAGGAGGCAGACATCCATGATTCTTCCTCATCATTGATGTTTCTGTCTCTCCCTCTCCCTGCCTCTCTGAAATCAAAACACATAAACATGACTGAACACGCATGTGAAGATTCTGATTGTGAGGTGAGCGTGCAGCTGGCACTGGAAGGTGCACATGTGACAGAGCAGCTCCGATGGAGGGCACAGCGCCTGTGGGAGGCCCCAGGGCACTCGCACCCCTCATTCCTCCCGCCCCTGGCACTCGCCCACACGCAGTTGTGTGGGCACATTAGACCCTCACTCTGGAATTCCACTGTTTACTGGCTCATAAAAAACAAAACTCCTTTGGAAGCGTTCTCCATAGTTTCTTATAGAAAATGATATATTCGCAAGTAACATACTTTAAAATTAGAGGAAGAGTTTAAAAAATATATATTTTTATTGATTTCAGAGAGGAAGGGGGGGGGGAGAGAAACATTCATGATGAAAGTCATTGATTGGCTGCCTCTTGCACGCCACCCACTGGGGACTGAGCAGGGACTGGGACCCGTCCCACAGGCACCTATTTGGGATATATTTCATCAGGCACTGTGTGCGGAGTCCACTTCCCAAGGATGGAAAGCAAACACCACACCCAACACACACACACACACACACACACACACACACGCACACACACGCAGGCCGGAGGTGGAGTGTGAGGTGATGGCTCCCTGAGAGGTGGAGTGTTGCCTGCGGAGTCAGAGCTCATTTCTGGATCCTCAGGGACCAGGATCCTCCTGGAGCCGGGGTGGGGGACGCCGGCCCGGGGCCGGGGGAGGCCTGGGGAATGATTTGGTCTGGCCCTGATGAGGCATTGGAGTGAGTCAATGCAATGTTGGAGCCGCCGCAGCAGGCTGGTTAAGTGGATAGTTTTGTATGGCTGCAGATGATGTCATAAATACCCACAGGGCCCTGGGCAGGAAGAAGGCTCCCCACCCCCGGGTTGGATCAGTTACCCAGAAAAAGCCCCGGGACCTGGCCATAGGGTCACCTGCCCCTTGTCCAGAAGCAGACGAGTTGGCGGTGCTGTCTCCGTTCGCACACGCGTGCGAAGGCGAGGCGTTCTGCTCCTTAACCGTCTTTATTTAATTTATTTACCTTTAAATATGTTTTTATTGACTTCAGAGAGGAAGGGAGGGGGAGAGAGATACAAACATCAATGATGAGAATCATTGATCAGCTGCTCCCTGCACGCCCCACCCTGGGGATCGAGCACAACCCGGCCTGTGCCCTGACTGGGAGTAGGACCTGACCTGGTTCATAGGTCAGCGTTCAACCACTGAGCACACTGGCCAGGGCATCCTCACCGTTTCTCAGCGGCTCCACCCGGTGGCCGGGGAGAATGCGCGCCCAGGCAGAGCGAGCGCGCAGTGGGGTTTGGAAGGGGCACGGACGGAGAGGGCCCAGCCAGCAGGAGGACACTCGGTGCTGCCGTTTGCTGATTAAGTGCTGAGCACGGGGGCACACGCAGTCTGCGCTGGAGAGAGACTCGGGTCCTCGCAGGCCACGTGTTTGTTAGGACCAAGGTCCTGTAGGAACTTTGTAGCATTGGGTCCGGAGCCCATGGAACCTCCAAAGGGTCACCTCCTCGGAGCAGCGAGCCCTCCCGAGGCCCTGCCCCACCGGGAGTCCTGGCAGCACCTCCGGTCCCCACGCAGCTCAGGTCTGGGCTGAACTCGGGGCGGCGGGCGAGGGGGCGAGGGGGGCGAGGGGGGTGAGGGGGACGGGATTCCAGAGGGAAAAGTTCCACCGAGAAAGGAGCCTGAATCTGAATCAGAAATCACGTCACAGAGACCAGGGTGTTTCTGCGCTCTGACCGGCGAGGCGGCTGAGGGGCGGCCAGGCTGAGGGGCGGCCAGGCAGAGGGGCGGCCAGGCTGAGGGGCGGCCAGGCTGAGGGGCGGCCAGGCTGAGGGGCGGCCAGGCAGACGGGCCGGGGGCCCCGGAGGAAAGCTGCGTCAGACCCGCGGCAGGAGGCCGGCTTCGCAGAGAAATGGACTCCCCCGGTGAGTCGGGGGCGGCGGAACTGGCATGAGACCGAGGAGGAGTGTTCCCACACACACAGGGTGTTTAATCCCGGGGTTCGACTCTGAGAAGCACCTTTAGGACGAGATTAAAATGTAATTTTGGTAACTTCCCGGCCAGCCCTTCCTTCCTCTTTATTTTTTGGGAAAAAGAAATCCAAGTCTCCTGGAGACGAGTGAACGGTGCCGGGGGGGCCTGGCGGAGGCCGGGGGGGGGGGCCTGGCGGAGGCCGGGGGGGCCTGGCAGAGGCGGGGGGGGGCCTGGTGGAGGCCGGGGGGGCCTGGCGGAGGCCGGGGGGGGGGCCTGGCGGAGGCGGGGGGCCTGGCAGAGGGGGTGCGGGTGCTGCAGGGCAGCAGGGACCCAGCGGCTCTGCAGCCACTGAGCTCCCTCGGGAGAAAGGGCCCCCTGAAACCTCCCGCTTCTGGGGGAGCGGGGCCGTACGGGCGTGTGGAACGGCTTCTGTGAGCACAGACCTCCGCCCCGTGCCGGTCACAGCTGCTGCGGCTGCTCTGCCGTGTTAGCCCTCTGCCTGGCCACCGCCGCCGGCACCGAGGGCACAGACAGCGTCACGGCCGTGCGTGGGCTGCTCCCGAGAGGCGGCGTTGGGGTGAGCCCGCCGGCTCAGAGCCAGCTCCCAGCCGCGTCCCCGGGCTCCTGGGCCGGGTCAGAGCCAGCTCCCGGCCGCGTCCCCGGGCTCCTGGGCCGGGGAGGGTGACCCGGTGCGGGCTCAGGGCAGCCCAAAGCAGCAGGTGCGGCCCTCCGGCCTCCAGGCTCCGTCTCCCTGCTCCTCGCCCCGAGCCCACCAGGTCCGTGCTCGGCCACTGGGTCTGCCCGGGAGGAAGCTGAGGCACGTGGCATGGCCAGGGCCGGTCTCCCATGGGCGCTCGGCTCCTAAGGAGCGGACACCAGGACAGTGGACCAGGCCTCCGCCGGCTTCTGTGCTCAGTCCCAGGACGGCACGGAAGGGGACCTTGCCCCCAGCCCAGCCCCAGCCCCTCCCCACCCTCCCCCCGCCACGGGCCCGCGTCCGAGACGGGTGGTGCTGGGCCAGGCCTCAGAGGCCATGGGCTTTGCGTGACCCTCAGGGCCAGACCCCTAGGCTGTCGGTTTCACCCTCAAAGGAGGAGATGAGGCCCATGTTTTGGGTCCTGGGTTTTCCCTCCCACGGTGCCAGGGGCGGCATGGAAGCGGAGGTCTGTGCGTCTCCAGAGGGGCACCGCGCATCGGGGTCAGCTCACCCGTGCTTTTTAAAAGAATATTTCTACTGATGTCAGGGAGGAAGGGAGAGGGAGAGAGAGAAGCATCCGTGATGAGAGAGAAGCACGGGTCGGCTGCCTCCTGCACGCCCCACACTGGGGATGGAGCCCACAGCCCGGGCCTGTGCCCTGACCGGGAATCGAACCCGACCTCCTGGTTCACAGGGCGACGCTCAGCCCTGAGCCAGCCGGCCGGGCTCCGTGTATGTTAGTCCAAGCACAGGTGCCCGGCTGTGACCAGTCTCCGCTTACAGACTGGGTGCAGGTGTGAGGCTCTGGGCTCCCGGGGGCAGGGGGGACACTGACAGGGACTGTGCCCGTTCTTGTCATGGTCTGTCCCCTGCAGCCCCTAACAGGGCGGTGCCCCCGGGCAGGCTCCTCCTGAGCAGTGGGCACAGCCCGGCGGGAAGGAAGGGAAGGAAGTGGGGTCCCTGGTGCCCCTCGAGCGTGTCCAGAGGGAGAGAGAGGAGGACGCCGGTCACGGCACCGGGTGTGTGGCAGGCTCCTCCCCCCCCCCCCCCCCCCCGCGCCCACGCCCGGCTGTGCCGGTGGGCGGGGGAGCCAGGCCTGTCTGCGGAGCGGCCGGGCACACGCTGAGGACGTGGCCTAAGCGCGGAGGCTGAGATCGGCGGGCCCGGCCGGCGCTCGCCCCGGCCCGGCACACGGCCTCCACGCCACCCGCTCCCTCTCCTTTACTTTTATCAGCGAGCACTGAGGCCGATGTGAGCAGCAGGTGGAGCACGAAAGCACCGCGGAGACAGTTATGTAAACACACCCTCGATTCTGTGTTGCTTTTCGATTCGCCACGCGGAGCACAGAGTGCCGCCGGCCGGCCCCGCGCTCCGGTCTCCGGCCCGGACGGCGGCCAGACTGCGCGGAGCCGGCCGGCGCGGCCGAGCGGGCCGCCTCCAGGTGTGAGGCCTCCCGCCGCCGCCCCAGGGCTGCGCCTGGACACCACTCTGGCCCCTGCCCGGCGCCTCCGCGGCCCCGACCCCGCTCGCCTGCCCTTCCCAGCCTCCTAAGGAGGAGCCTCTGAGCGGGAAGAGGGAACAAAAGCCAGAGGAAAAGCCGAAAGGGAACAAGCTCAGGCCCAGCAGTTTGTGGTGCCGTGTGTGCCGTCTCCAGAGGGGGCGCGGCCGGGCCTGCAGAGCCCCGGGGCTGGCTGTTCGCGCGTCTAACGGACTTCGCACGGAGTGCGCGGCCTTCCGGACGGACCGGGCTGCCCGCGGGACGGCCCCTCCCTCTCGCAGGCCGCGTGGCCGGCTGAGCCTCGGTGCGCCCCTGTCCCCGCCCGGAGGCACCTGTCCAGCAGATGGGGTCACCCCCGGAGGCTCCTCACAGCGTCTCCGTTAACACGCATTGGGCACGCGCAGCCGGCGTGGCTCAGGGGCGGAGGTCAGAGTTCATCCTGTCAGGGCACATGGCACTGATGTGTGTATACATGTACACGCGTGTATATATGTATATGAATATATACATGTATATAAGTGTATTGTATACATATATGTATACGTGTGTGTACGTGCATATGTGTCTGTGTATGTACATATGTGTATGTGTGTGCATATGTGTATATATGTGTGTGTGTATATGAATCGGGCAAAATATACACAATTCAGGCCCTCCTCCCACACCCACGCCGGTGCCGGGCTCTGGCCGGGGAAAGGGTGGGTGGACGCACGCTTGGCAGCCTGGCCTGTGCTCATGGGAGGAGCGGGACCCGCCCCTGACCTGCGAGCCTGCTAACGTGGTGCTAATTCAGGGGGTTCCCTTTGGTGGACGCTCCTGGGGGACGTGCCAGGAGAGGGCTTGGCTTTCAGGAAACACGTTAGATGCTCACACATCCTCGCAGGCAGGCAGCCAGGGGTCCAGGGAAAAAGGAGAGTTTATCACACCGGCACCACAGCCAGAACACAGACTCCTCACCAAACTCCCAGAGGATTCGCCTTCGTCGGGAGAGCAGACACAGCGCAGCTCCCACGCTGCCACTGCTGGTGGTCGCTGACCAGGAAAGCAAGGACGTGACTGGCCCGGAAGATGCGAAAGGAAAGGAAGATGGCAGCCGCACAGGGCTCTCTGGGACAGCCGCACACGACCCGAGACCCTGCGCTCGCCCGCCGCAGTCGCGCGGAAACTCACGGAGGCCGCTGTGGCCACGGCAGCCGGGGTCCGGTGGTCAGCTTACCCCGGAGCGTGCGGGACACCGAACGCCGGGCACACGCCAGCGTCCGCAGGGAAAAGGCAGTGCAGGCCAGGGATGGAGCACGTGCGTCCGGCGCCTTGGAGGCGTGTGGAGAGCGGAAACCTCCCGTCCTCTCGTCTGAAGAGCAGCCGTTGTGCGGGGAAGGCCCACAGGAGCGCAGGGCCGGCGGGCACGGCCTGGCCCTGTGCTGGCGCACACGCGTCACCGAGGCCCTCCCCGGAGCCGGGAGGCCGGCCGGGGCAGACCGGGCTCCGTCTCCCACCGCAGACGCCCCTCGGGAGCTGCTCCCACGCGTGCTCCCTCTGCGTGCCCGTGCGTGTGCGTCCCCGGCCACCGCAGCTCCCGCGTGTGTGTAGCGTGTGCGAGTGTGTAGCATGTGTAGCATATGTGTGTAGTGCGCGTGTAGCGCATAACGTGTGTGGTGTGTAGCATACGTGTATAGTGTGTGCATGTAAGTAGTGTGCAGCACGTGTGTGGTGTGTGTAGTGTGTAGCATGTGCTTGTGTAGCGTGTGGTGTGTGTACTGTGTGTACTGTGTGCATTGTGTGTGTAGTGTGTGTAGCATGTGTGTAGCGCGCGTGTGTAGTGTGCGCATGTGTATGTGTAGTGTGTGGTGTGTGTAGCGTGTATGTAGTGTGTAGCGTGTGTGTAGCATGTGATGTGTGTGGCATGTGTGTAGTGTGTGTAGTGTGTGTAGTGTGCATGTGTAATGTGTGCATGCATGTGTAGCACGTGTGTGGTGTGCACATGTGTGTAGTGTGTGGTGTGTGTAGTGTGTGTATGTAGCATGTGTGTGTAGCGTGTGTGTAGCGTGTGTGTGTAGCATGTGTGTCTCTCCTGCGGGCTGCCCTCTGGGGGCAGGGTGCGTGCGTGTTCGCTCAGTCTGTTTCCTGGCTGAGCACAGCGCCTGGGGAGAAACAGACGCTGACAGCTCTGAAGTTGAATTCACAGAAAAACCATGGTTTTCTTTTAGTTTCCTGGCTTTGGGACAGACTGGATGCTGTGGGGAAGGCGGGTGCTCGCGCGAGGACGTACGCAGAGCCTCTGCTGTGCCACCGGCGGCTCCTGCCGTGAGGGCCGGGGTGAGGGCTGAGCTGGCCGAGGCCGCTCAGGTAAAACCCTGCAGCGTCCTGCTAGAAGGAAGCCCCGGAGGGACAAAGCGGCCGCCCACCCTCACCCGCCCCCCAGAGCACGCCGGCCAGGCCACAGCGCAGTGACGCTTTGCAGACCCGACGAACCCGCGCCCCACGTCCAGGCTCAGCGCTGGGGGAGCAGCGAGCTGGAGGGAGCGGCCAGGTCCCCCCCAGGCACCTCGGCGTCCCCGTCTAGAAATGTGTGGTGGACGGGGTGGCTCTGCATCTCAATCCAGCGACGCTCAGAGGATGAAAGTCCCCCCCCACCCAGATGGCTTCATTAGTTTAATTTTTAAAAATATATTTTTATTGATTTCAGAGAGAAAGGGAGAGAGAGAGAGAGAGAGAGAGAGAGAGAGAGAGAGAGAGAGAGAGAGAGAGAGAACATCAGTGAGGAGAGAGAATCATGGATGGGCTGCCTCATGCACGCCCCACCCTGGGGATGGAGCCCATAATGAGGGCAGGTGCCCTGACCGGGAATCGAACCGTGACCTCCAGGTTCATAGGTCGATGCTCAACCCCTGAGCTGCGCCGGCCAGAAGGTTTTATTCATTTTACAAATGTTTCTGGATCCCGGAGACCAGCATGGGCACCGACGCAGTTTCTCGTTACAGAGATTTTGCTCTGAGGGTTTCTGGTGCTGTTATATAATTTGTGTGTTCTCTGGGGAAACCGTTATAAATTGTTTACCAGGTAACTTACATATTCTTCTGAATACTTGACTTTCAGATTAATGTTCAGCCTAAAAGACGTCTGAACACTTGCCTGGGCACGGGATGCTTTCCGACGGGGACACCTGCCCCGTTTCTTAGAACCTAAGGCTGAGCGCCCAGCAAAGCTGTTTGGGGCCTTCTTTCCTAGTCACATTCCTCTGATAGTTTCTCCTCTGAAAGCCGGGAAACAGCGACATTTAAACAATAGCTTCTTGAGTTTTTTCCTTGCTTGTGGTTTGCTCATTACCCTTGTAGCGTTTGATTGAGGTAAAATGTACGCACCGTAGGCTTTGCCCACTTACAGTGCGTGATTCTCCGGTTCTGTCTTATTCACAGAGTGTGGAGCCTTTTCCTGAAAACATCTCAGCGCCTGCCCATCAGCCCAGGTGGAGGTGCCCTTTGCTGCCGCCCCCACGTCCGTCCACTCCTCCTCCAGCGCACGGCAGCCACGTGCTGTGTCCCCCTCCGCTGTGTCCCCCTCCGATCTGGGCAGTCCACGTTCACGCACCACACAGCGTGTGGTCTCTGTGCCTGGCTTCTTTCACGGAGCTTAGCTCCCAAGGTTCATTCCTGTTGCCGTGTGGTGCGTGCCACTCCGTCGTATGGACATGCTGGGGAGGACAGGCCCCATTCCAGGGGTGTTGCTGCTGTGCTGCTTCCCGCCGGGACCTGGTGCCACCCCGGGACGCGGAGGGGACTTCCGGGAGCTCTGCCCAGACGGGACGGCGCCGCCCTTCCTCCCTGCCGGGACCCTCCCTCCTCGCCGCCTCCCAGGACGTCCCCTCAGCTGCCCATCGGAGAGGCTTCAATGGCTGCTTTTCTCCCTGACCTGGGCTCCGGCGAATGCAGACGTGGCTTCTGGGGGGGGGGGGGGGCCTGGGCCGTGCCCTCCTCCGTCACCGGCACCAGCGTGGGCATGGCACCCCTCCAGGTGGCCCCGCCCCCGGCTGTGCCCCCTCCGGACCGGGTCGCCCGGGACAGGCGCGCTGACTCAGAGCTGGCTCAGGGTCCGTGTTTATTCTCACTTGTGCGCTCTGGCCGGCGTCGTCATCCTGACCGCACTGCCCAGTAATGTCCTGGCGTCTCCCCTCCTGGTGTCATCGGATGACGCCAGACGCATGGAATCCTCCTTTCGAACACGTCCAGCCCTGGCGTGCAGGGCAGGGAGCCCCGGCAGGGGGGGGGGGGGGGGGGGTGGCCCTGTCCGGGAGGACGAGGCGGCGCCCAGAGCGGCTCACCGCTCTCAGCCATCATTGCTGTGCCGGTTAAAAGTGCTCAGAAATGTTTAAAGCAACGATTTATTTGTTTGTTTATTTATTTATTTTTAAAAATTTGCACAGAGAAATATTTTCATGTTTTTCTGTTTTCATACACTTCAGAGGATTTAAGGACAGGGTCATTAAGCAACGTTTTATTGATCTGGGATTCGTAAATGTTTAGTATGTCACCTTTGAACACATACGTCATTGAAGGAGGGAAATAAAATCCATCCAGGCCCCATCTCCCGAATGTAACCGCTGTTCGCGTCCTGAGACGTTATTTCCTCCCGTTCTTTGCGCTTTAGTTTGTACTTATCCTTGTCCCTTAGCATTACGTAGTGAACATCCCCCGAGTCACTCTGAGATTGCAGAAAGGAGTGGAGTCTGGCGGAAAGACTTCCCACTGAGAGCGTCTGCCGCAGATTCTCCGCCGTTCCCCGAAGCTGGACACACACGCACACTGCCTGTCTCATACGGGACCGGTGTGGGCCGTGTGATAGATGTGTGCTCAGTAAGGCTGTCTCATATGGGACCGGTGTGGGCCGTGTGATAGACGTGTGCTCAGTAAGGCTGTCTCATATGGGACTGGTGTGGGCCGTGTGATAGACGTGTGCTCAGTAAGGCTGTGTCATACGGGACCGGTGTGGGCCGTGTGATAGACGTGTGCTCAGTGATAGACGTGTGCTCAGTAAGACTGTCTCATACGGGACCGGTGTGGGCCGTGTGATAGACGTGTGCTCAGTAAGACTGTCTCATACAGGACCGGTGTGGGCCGTGTGATAGACGTGTGCTCAGTAAGACTGTCTCATACAGGACCGGTGTGGGCCGTGTGATAGACGTGTGCTCAGTAAGGCTGTGTCATACGGTGCCGGTGTGGGCCGTGTGATAGACGTGTGCTCAGTAAGGCTGTGTCATACGGGACCGGTGTGGGCCGTGTGATAGACGTGAGCTCACTGATAGACGTGTGCTCAGTAAGACTGTCTCATACGGTGCCGGGGTGGGCCGTGTGATAGACGTGTGCTCAGTAAGGCTGTGTCATACGGTGCCGGTGTGGGCCGTGTGATAGACGTGTGCTCAGTAAGATGGTCTCATACGGGACCGGTGTGGGCCGTGTGATAGACGTGAGCTCACTGATAGACGTGTGCTCAGTAAGACTGTCTCATACGGGACCGGTGTGGGCCGTGTGATAGACGTGTGCTCAGTGAGGCTGTCTCATACGGTGCCGGTGTGGGCCGTGTGATAGACGTGTGCTCAGTGAGGCTGTCTCATACGGTACCGGTGTGGGCCGTGTGATAGACGTGAGCTCAGTAAGGCTGTGTGGGTGTTCACTGTGCCCTCAGCGTGGGAGGGCCTGCTGGGGTGACAGTGTCGGGGGCTCGGGACCTCCCTGTGGCCAGGCTGACACGCGGCGCCAGCAGCCTGTGTCCCGCCCCCTCGGGGCCGCGCAGAGTTCAGCCAGCGGCAGCTTTGAGGAGGAGGGTGGGTGAGAGTTACTGAAAGGTCATGAGCAAAGACGGGCCCTCCTGGGAAATGCCCGGTGGCAGACTGGACTGGACCGAGCCTCTAAAAATGTTTCTATTGATATTCTTCGAGAGAGGAAGGGAGAGGGAAAGAGATATAGAAACATCCTTGAGAGAGAAACATCATCAATCAGCTGCCTCCTGCACGCCCCCTTCTGGGGATGGAGCCCACAACTCAGGCTGTGCCCTGACCAGGTATTGAACCCTGACCTCCTGGTTCAGCGGCCGGGCAGGCATTTATTTATTTATTGTTTTAATTTTCACGTTTCTTTTCCTCTGGCAGCTACTTCCGTGGCCATCACGTAACCCATAGTATCTACTGACTCAGCCTGTCCCACTGCGCCCAGCTTCCTGTCTCTCCGAGTGCAGGCAGAGTTCAAGCCCTGCTAGGCCAGGGTTACCGTGTGCTCCTGGTAACCCTGTTGTTTTATCACACACACACACACTCACACACACTCACACCCCCCAAACCCCCTTACATACCACACACACACTCACACACACTCACACACGCTCACACCCCCACACCCCCTTACACACCACACACACACACACACACACACACTCACACACACTCACACCCCCTTACACACCAAACACACACACACACTCACACACTCACACACACACACACTCACACACACACTCTCACACACACACACACACAGGCGTGCACACACTTTAAGAACCCACCCTGAAAAATGTGGCCTTTGCTTAAGAACAGACAGAACAAGCACCGCGGCAGGGAGGGGCAGTGGGGCCGTGGCACGGAGCTCTCCCCTCGCCGGGAGGGTGGGCTGCCAGGAGGCTCCGCTCGCCGCGGCAGCCGGCGTGCTCTGCGACGGGGCTGCGTGTTGTGTGTGTGATTCTCACCCCAGACCTGCCTCCGAGGGGAAGATATTTCTGTTTCCTTAATTACAAAGCGCTTTCTGAGCTCTCCTCTGCAAATAGCTCGGGGCGGCTGGCATGGAAATAGCACGGGCGTGCGGCAGCTGCTGGGAGATGGCGCAGGAAGCTGGCCAGGACCGACACGGAGGGAGGGAGGGAGGGAGGGAGGGAGGGAGGGAGGCGCGTGTGCTGGCCGCGGCCGCGCTGGGGCGAGGGGTGGCTCTGCCCTGACTGTCCGACCCCCTTCTGTCCCCCGGCTCTGCCTCTGCCCTCACTGTCCCGCCCCTTCTGTCCGCCCCCCCCACCCCCCCGCTCTGCCTCTGCCCTAACTGTCCCCCCCCCCCCGACCCCCTGGCTCTGCCTCTGCCCTGACTGTCCGCCCCCCCCCCCGCTCTGACCCCCCAGCTCTGCCTCTGCCCTGACTGTCCGCCCCCCCCCCCGCTCTGACCCCCCGGCTCTGCCTCTGCCCTGACTGTCCGCCCCCCCCCCCCCCCCGCTCTGACCCCCCGGCTCTGCCTCTGCCCTCACTGTCCGCCCTCCCGAGGGGAAAGCCAGAGACTCGGAGGGCTGCGCTGTGGCTGGCCTCCTGGGCTGCGGGTCCAGGGGGTTTGAGGGAAATGCTCGCATTGCGCTCCTTTCCGCGGCTTCTCCGACAGACGGCGGCTGCGATCTCAGGGGCAGCGGCACCGGCCTCCCACGGGCGCGGGTGTTGGGGCGGAGACGGCACGGCTGGGGCGCCGGAGCCCCTCCACAGCAGCCGGAGGCGGCGCCGCCAGGCGGCATCGGCCCTGACGCACGCTCTGGGCGGGGGGGCCGGGGCTCGGCCCAGCCGTCCGGAGAGAAGGGGGATTGGGGTCCCGTTGGGCAGGGACACTGACGCTCCCAAACCGTGCCACTCCCATCGCCGGGTCCGGCCACCCCGCGGCCCTGCGTTCTCACTTTAAAAATGTCCTGTTTCCCGGCTCCGACCTTCCTGACGGCTGACTGTCAGAGTGCACTGCCGCGTCCTCTCCACGCCCGACTCCAGCGCCTTTTAGAGCCTCCCGGCTCAGTCCCCGCTCCGCTGGCACCTGTTTCACCGGCGGGGAATGAAGGATGTGTGGCCTCCTGACATCACAGCGTGTGCAAGCGTGGGAACGTGTGTGCCGGCCTGTGAGTCTGTGAGTCTGTGTGGGAGTGAGTGTGTGTGCGTGCAGCATGTGTGTGAGAGTGTATGTATATGCCTGTGCCTGTGAGTTGTGTGTGAGTCTGTGAATGTGTACATGCCTGTGTGTGTGAGTATAAACACGTGAGTGTGTGAATGTGCTTACAAGCATGTGTGTGTGAGTGCGTGCCTGTGAGGGTGTGTGAGTATGAGGGGGTGTGAGTGTGTAGATGTGAGGGTGTGTGAGCATGAGGGGGTGTGAGTGTGTGAGTGTGTAGATGTGAGGGTGTGTGAGTGTGAGGGGGTGTGGGTGTGTAGATGTGAGGGTGTGCGAGCGTAAGGGGGTGTGGGTGTGAGTGTGTAGATGTGAGGGTGTGTGAGCATGAGGGGGTGTGAGTGTGTGAGTGTGTAGATGTGAGGGTGTGTGAGTGTGAGGGTGTGTGAGCACGTGGGGGGGTGTGGGTGTGAGTGCGTGCCTGTGAGGGTGTGTGAGTGTGAGGGGGTGTGGGTGTGAGTGTGTAGATGTGAGGGTGTGTGAGTGTGAGGGTGTGTGAGCACGTGGGGGGGTGTGGGTGTGAGTGCGTGCCTGTGAGGGTGTGAGCATGAGGAGGTGTGAGTGTGTAGATGTGAGGGTGTGTGAGTGTGAGGGTGTGTGAGCACGTGGGGGGGTGTGGGTGTGAGTGCGCGCCTGTGAGGGTGTGTGAGCATGTGGGGGTGTGAGTGTGTAGATGTGAGGGTGTGTGAGTGTGAGGGTGTGTGAGTGTGTGAGTGTGTGAGCACGTGGGGGGGTGTGGGTGTGAGTGTGTAGATGTGAGGGTGTGTGAGTGTGAGGGTGTGTGAGCACGTGGGGGGGTGTGGGTGTGAGTGCGTGCCTGTGAGGGTGTGAGCATGAGGGGGTGTGAGTGTGTAGATGTGAGGGTGTGTGAGTGTGAGGGTGTGTGAGCACGTGGGGGGGTGTGGGTGTGAGTGCGTGCCTGTGAGGGTGTGAGCATGAGGGGGTGTGAGTGTGTAGATGTGAGGGTGTGTGAGTGTGAGGGTGTGTGAGCACGTGGGGGGGTGTGGGTGTGAGTGCGCGCCTGTGAGGGTGTGTGAGCATGTGGGGGTGTGAGTGTGTAGATGTGAGGGTGTGTGAGTGTGAGGGTGTGAGTGTGTGAGCACGTGGGGGGGTGTGGGTGTGAGTGTGTAGATGTGAGGGTGTGTGAGTGTGAGGGTGTGTGAGCACGTGGGGGGGTGTGGGTGTGAGTGTGTAGATGTGAGGGTGTGTGAGTGTGAGGGTGTGTGAGCACGTGGGGGGGTGTGTGTGTGAGTGCGTGCCTGTGAGGGTGTGAGCATGAGGGGGTGTGAGTGTGTAGATGTGAGGGTGTGCGAGCGTGAGGGGGTGGGGGTGTGAGTGTGTAGATGTGAGGGTGTGTGAGTGTGAGGGTGTGTGAGCACGTGGGGGGGTGTGGGTGTGAGTGTGTAGATGTGAGGGTGTGTGAGTGTGAGGGTGTGTGAGCACGTGGGGGGGGGTGTGTGTGAGTGCGTGCCTGTGAGGGTGTGAGCATGAGGGGGTGTGAGTGTGTAGATGTGAGGGTGTGTGAGTGTGAGGGTGTGAGCATGAGGGTGTGTGAGTGTGAGGGTGTGAGCATGAGGGGGTGTGAGTGTGTAGATGTGAGGGTGTGTGAGTGTGAGGGTGTGAGCATGAGGGGGTGTGAGTGTGTAGATGTGAGGGTGTGAGCATGAGGGGGTGTGAGTGTGTAGATGTGAGGGTGTGTGAGTGTGAGGGTGTGAGCATGAGGGGGTGTGAGTGTGTAGATGTGAGGGTGTGTGAGTGTGAGGGTGTGAGCATGAGGGGGTGTGAGTGTGTAGATGTGAGGGTGTGAGCATGAGGGGGTGTGAGTGTGTAGATGTGAGGGTGTGAGCATGAGGGGGTGTGAGTGTGTAGATGTGAGGGTGTGAGCATGAGGGGGTGTGAGTGTGTAGATGTGAGGGTGCGTGAGCATGTGTGGAGGGGTGTGAGTGTGTAGATGTGAGGGTGTGTGAGTGTGAGGGTGTGTGAGCACGTGGGGGGGTGTGGGTGTGAGTGCGCGCCTGTGAGGGTGTGTGAGTGTGAGGGTGTGAGCATGAGGGGGTGTGAGTGTGTAGATGTGAGGGTGTGAGCATGAGGGGGTGTGAGTGTGTAGATGTGAGGGTGTGAGCATGAGGGGGTGTGAGTGTGTAGATGTGAGGGTGTGTGAGTGTGAGGGTGTGTGAGCACGTGGGGGGGTGTGGGTGTGAGTGCGCGCCTGTGAGGGTGTGTGAGTGTAAGGGTGTGAGCATGAGGGGGTGTGAGTGTGTAGATGTGAGGGTGCGTGAGCATGTGTGGAGGGGTGTGGGTGTGAGTGCGGCTCTGCGGGCCTGGCGTCCGGGGCCCCGCGTCCTGCGAGGCTGACAGAGGAGGCCCGGCCGTCTCATCCCTGTCACCCCCCCTCCGGCCGTCCTCACGCGTGCGCTTAGGGGACTGCCCGAGGGCCCTGCCCCCCAGTGACCCTGCCCCCCAGTGACCCCTGCCCCCCAGTGACCCTGCCCCCCAGTGACCCTGCCTCCCGGTGACCCCTGCTCCCCATTGACCCCTCCTCTGAGGGCGCTTAGCCCAGGGGGTGGAAAGGAGGGCGTCCACCGGGGAGTCAGTGCCCACGGGACCCCCGGTGACCGGTTGGGGGCGGCAGGAAAGCTGGTTCCTGCAGGAGAGAGAAGCGGTGTGTAGGCCCTCAGCCAGGTCAGCTCTGAGAGCCTGGCCGAGAACTGAAGTCTTTTTATCGCCCTCACGGTCTCAAGTTCTGCCCTTTCTGTTTGCTGATCCTCACCTGAGGGCATTTCCCCTTGATTTTGAGAGAGAGAGAGAGAGTGGGAGAGATGGGGAGAGGCCGAGAGAAACAGCTCTGTGAGAGGCATCAGAGGACACACCGCCTCCCACACTTGTCCCAACCGGGGTCAGGGATCGAGCCTGCAACCGAGGTCCGTGCCCCGGACCAGAGCCGAACCCGGGCCCTTCAGCCTGCAGACGGACGCTCTGTCCGCTGAGCCAACCCGGGCCGGGCTCCTATCGCCCCTCGAAAGCCGGTGGTCAGCACCGCGCTCACAGAGGGGCTCCAGGGCAGAGGCGGGAGGCCGTGAGGGACCAGGCAGCCAGCCCCGCCGCCCCTGTGGCCTCTTCGGGCTCTGACCTCCCGCCCGGCTCCCGGCCGGACCGAGGACGAGAGCCCCCGAGAGCCGCTCAAAGAATGACCCGAAGCGATCGATGCCGGCGGTTCTAGTTCTCCTTTTGTTTGTGTCGCCACCCTCTGTCCTTCTGTCCTCGGGACGCCGAGTGAACAGGCCGTGCTGACCGGCTCCCTCTCTTCCAGGGACTCCCCTGGGGCCTGCCGTGGCCGTGGACGCAGGAGGCTCTGCCCGGGCTGTGGGGGAGCCGCACCCGCAGGCCCGTCTGTGAGACCAAACAGCGGCATCCGGAGCCGGAGAGGAGCCGTCGGACCCGGGGCAGCGTCGGGGCAGGAGGGAGCCGGTCCTGGTGAGTCCGTGAGCCCCGAGCCAGCCTGGCTCTGCTCTGTCCAGCCCTGTTTCCCTCGAGATCACTGTGTCTGAGTCCCAGCGGGCCGGGCGCTGTGCCGGGCGCTCCCACGCCTCTGCCTCCTGTCTGTGCGCAGACGTGCCCGCCGATGGGTCAGACCGCGGAGGAGGCGGCCGTGCCCGGCGGTGTGTGCGGGCTGCGGGCGGGCTGTGGGAGCCGGGAGCGGACTGGGAGCCAGGGAAAGAGGAGGCCGGCGTCACAGGGCACCCGTCAGGGGCGGGCACCCGGCGAGCGGACACCCTGTCCCTGCGATCGGTCGGTGTGAGAAGTGTTTCTCACGTGCGGGGTCAGAGGGACGCCGAAGGGCAGAGCGGGCAGCTTCCTGGCCACACGGAGCCAATTAGCCTTGTTTCCCAAACGAGCAGCAGGTTGTCTCTGCCATAAAGCGAAGCGGGCACTCGGGCACAGGGCACTGAGGGAAGCCTCCCCTTCCCGTTGGCTCTGAGTTTCCAAACTCACTCAGCTCACCCTCACGGGGTGAGCTGTCTTTCCTACGCTGCCCTAGATCCTTTCGAGTGGAGAACAAGTCCTTCCGTGGCAGACTCACCCCGGACAGAGCTCCTGGGCCCCTGAGGGCGAGTGCAGTCGGGACTGAGCTCGGTGTCCGCGTGGACCCAGCCGGCAGGCCCCGAGCCCGGTGCCCTGGTCGAACTCCTGGTCAAGGGGGCAATTTGCATATCAGTCTTTTATTATGCAGGATGTCTTCCTCTATCTCTTTTGTCAACATTCTGTAGTTTTACGAGCTGTTTTACCTCCTTGGTTAAGTTTATTCCTAAGTATCTCATTTTTTGTTGTTGCAATGGTAGGTGGGATTGTTTTTTTTTGTTTTGTGTTTTAGTTTCACTTCCTGGAAGTTCATTGTTGGTGTATAAAGATGCTATTGAACATATTTGCCAATGATGTATCTGATATGCTCTCAGTGTGAGCCTGTTTGTCCTGACACAGCTGTACATTTACTTTTTTGAAAATATATATCTTATTGATTTTTTACAGAGAGGAAGAGAGGGGGATAAAGAGCTAGAAACATCGATGAGAGAGAATCATCTATCAGCTGCCTCTTGCACACCCCCCACTGGGAATGTGCCCGCAACCAAGGTACATGCCCTTGACTGGAATCGAACCCAGGACCTTTCAATCTGCAGGCCGACGCTCTATCCACTGAGCCAATTAGGGTCACAGCTGTACATTTAATGGGATCATATTGGTGGAGGTATTTAGGCCTCTGCCTCCCCAGCCACGAGCTAAGTGTTTCCTCATTTCTGTCCACTCGATCCTCAGTACAGCATTATGCTAACGCTGATTATTGATTATCAATATCTCCATTGAGTGGGTAAGGAAACGAGGTCACACAGGGGTCACGAAGCCAGGCCGTGGCTTTCCTGCTCCCTCCCGGGTCCTTCAGACCTGGGCACCCTCCGTCGTTCCCTCCCAGAGCAGTGAGCCCGCACGGCGGTGCTCGGTCACCCCCAGCGGCCGGACTCTCCGCCTTCCTAACGAGAGGCGTTTCGCTGCCGTCCCCGCGCCTGCTCGGCTGCTGTCTGAGGACGATGAATTGCCCCCGGAGTGTCTGCAGGGCCTGCCCCGGTCTGCCTGGGGCAGGGGGAGCAGTGACAGACCCCGGGACTCGCGGCTCTTCCCTCCCCGGTGAGCCCGGGGCCCGGGGGCGTTGGTCCCAGGATCCCGGAGCCCGGCCTCAGGAGCAGTGACCCCCACTTTGGCGGGAAGGGGAGGTGCGGGGAAGGTGTCCTGTTCGGGCCTCCGGCCCAGGAAGGTGATGGCGCTCTGAAGCACAGAGCCGGGAGCACAGGCATCTCTCCGCCTCCACTCCCGCCCTCGACGCCCTCGGACCCGGCTTCCGCGTGGACGGGCGGCCAGGCCTGGGCACGGGGGAGCCGGCCAGCAGCTGCGCTGGCGGCCATGTTGGCCAGTGCGGCGGCCACGCAGCTGTGTCCTCCCGGCCCCTGGGCCCGCGGCGAATCGGGCCAGGAGGTGGCATTTAGACGAACGGGCAGGATTTCCTGAACTTCCTGTGCCATGTGGCCGCAGCAGAGCGAGATAATGAGAGTGTGCGGCGGCCGAGGCCCAGGACATCGACGGAACTGTCAGCCCACCGCCTCCCGCACACCGGAGGCTGCCCTCGCCCCGCTCGCCCCGCCCCGCCCCGCCCCGCCCCCAAACTCCAACCAGAACCATTGTGCTCTCCGGCCACGGCCCGGAGCCAGGGGCCTGTGAGGTGCCGCCCCAGCCAACGGGACGCCCACTCCCGGTCCATCGGCCGGGCTGAGCGCCTGGCCCGCCCCTCCGGCCTCGTCTCCCAAGTAACAGTCCTCACGGGCTCACCCTGTCCCGGGGGGTCCTGCCCCCGGAACCCCACGGCCGCTGGGGCTGAGGTGTCACTGCTGGTCACCAGGCGGCCACAGCCAAACACACCGAGCCCCGCCGGCACGAATCAGGGGCTGAGCGTCGACCTCTGAACCGGGAGGTGGCAGTTCGATTCCCGGCCGGGGCACAGGCCCGGGGTGCACACAGCTGATCCGTGATTCTCTCGCTCATGGATGTTCCTCTCTCCCCCTCTCCTGCCTCTCTGACACCTGGATCACCTGTGCTAACACCCGCCCGTGCTAAGCCCTTCCCGCTCGGTGAGCCGTGACCGTTAACGGCCCGGGGCCCTGCGTGCTCAGAGGCGGCGGCAGCTCTGGTCTGAGCCGGGCGACCCCTGCGAAAGGCCTTTCCGGAGCCTTCCTTCCGACGCCCGCAGAGCGAGCCGAGGAGCGAAGCCCCTCCTTTCCCTCCTGCGGGGAGCACACCCGTGCCTCCGGCGCTGATGTCGCTGGGAGGGCTCCAGGGATGCGGTGTCTGTCCCCTCCTCTCCCCGCCCTCCGAGGACGCACTTGGTCTCCAACAGAGAAACCTGGAGGCCAACGTCAGTGCCGGACCCCGAGCCCTCTGTCTCCCCCACACCGCCCGAGCCCCCCTTTCAGCCGGGGCCAGAGAGACCCCAGTCCTGGCCGGGGCGGGGGCTGCTCTCCTCTGCCCGGACGGAGCAGCAGGCTGAGAGCCCCCTCTCCCCGCAGACAGGAAGCCTCGTCCCTGGCCTGCTCCCCGCCTGCCTCCCCAAGATACAGGCCTCGGGAGGGGGATGAAGAGAGAGCGGTGTGTGTGTGTGTCCCCCATCCTCTTCTCCCCCCGCCCCCCGCCCACCCCGCCCCCTGCCCCCCCTGCCCACCCCACCCCCGCCCACCCCGCCCCCTGCCCACCCCGCCCCCTGCCCACCCCGCCCAGCAGCGGCTGAGTCACACAGCGTCCAGCTCTGCGTTTACAGCTGAAACGGCCGGGAGGCAGCTGCTCCGTTGTTTCGAAGAACTCCAGCCTCCGACCAGAAGCCTCTGGGCTCTGGAAGCCTCTCTCTAATGGCCCCGGGGAGGCCCTGCCCTGGGGTCTGAGTCCTGGAGGAGCCGAGCCTCCGCTCCCGGCCCTTCCCTCCGCGGCCTGCCGAGGCGTGGTTACAGGCCGAGGGTTTGGGGGGGGGGGGGGGGCAGAAGGAGGCACAGTTGAAGGCTCTGTTAAAAAAAAAAAAAAGAGACCATAACATATTTTTGAGTTTAAACATTGCCCCGTGGAGTCAGGAAATAACTTAAACACGCTCATCAGATTTAAAAAACAAGACGGCGTGCTTTAAGCTTAATAAAAACGCTATTAAAATAGACCTGCAGATGCCCGGCCATATGCACCGCGCAATCCGCGCTCCTGTGCGAATATATTCAGCTCGGAGCGCTCACGCCATCTGCCCGGATCCCGGCGAGTGCGGGGCGGGCTGGCGCGGGGACGGGCGGGCCGGCAGCCGAGGGCAGAGCCCGCCCTCACCGGAGCCGGTGCCACTCCGTTCTGCCCGCTGGTCCCCCGGCGGCCACCGACCCGCAGCCCGCCCTGCGCTGGCTCAGAGGCGCCCGGTCACCCGGCTCCTGCCTGCACCACCCCCCCGTCACCCCCTCCCCCCACCCTGACTCCCTCC
>OY882869.1:846895-854395 GCA_963693515.1 Pipistrellus nathusii | reverse complement strand
CGGCGACTGGGGCTGGGCCTGGGGGCTGGAGGACAGGAAGGCTCTAGAAAGGTCGATGTGTGCGTTTTTCTGGGGACGTGAGTTCTCAGCTCCGGGGGGAAATGCCAGCGTCCGGCTGGGGACCCCCCGGCAGAGCCTCCAGCTCTGTGTCCCCAGCCGGGCTCCCAAGGGGCTGCCTCGGCTTTCGTTCCCACGAACAGGAGTGAGTTTGTGTTTCCTGCGCCCTCCCGGCCTTCGGTGCCGGGCGGCCGGCTGGGCCCGTGTTCCTGGTGGGCAGTGCCGGCTCCCGGCGGCGTGGTTTCCGTTTCCTCTGGAGGCGCGATGTGGACGTTCCCTCACACTCATTTGCCATCTGTGTCTCATCTTCCGGGGGTGTCTGTCGAGGTCGCTGGCACATTTTTGCTTTCCTTTACCGCTGGGTTTGAGGAGTTTCCTTTGTGTGAGTGTGTGTGTGGGAGGACAGTCTGTGATCACCGGTGTCTTCGCAGATACTCTCTCCCAGCCGGTGGCTTATCTCCTCCGCCTGCTGCTATTCCTCTCACAGGGCAGACGCTTTAATGGTGGGGAGCCCTGATCACCAGCCACTTCTCACGGCTCAGACCTTCGTGTGAGTGTGTGTGTGTGTGTGTGTGTGAGAGTGTGTGTGTGAGTGTGTGTGTGAGTGTGTGTGTGAGAGTGTGTGTGTGAGAGTGTGTGTGTGAGAGTGTGTGTGTGAGTGTGTGTGTGTGAGTGTGTGTGTGTGAGTGTGTGTGTGAGTGTGTGAGTGTGTGTGTGAGTGTGTGTGTGAGTGTGTGTGTGTGAGAGTGTGTGTGTGAGAGTGTGTGTGTGAGTGTGTGAGTGTGAGTGTGTGTGTGAGTGTGTATGTGTGTGAGTGTGAGTGTGAGTGTGTGAGTGTGTGTGTGAGTGTGTGTGTGTGTGAGTGTGTGTGTGTGTGTGAGTGTGTGTGTGAGTGTGTGTGTGAGTGTGTGTGTGCGTGTGTGTGTGAGTGTGAGTGTGAGATTGTGTGAGTGTGTGTGTGTGAGTATGTGTGTGTGTGTGTGAGTGTGAGTGTGAGATTGTGTGAGTGTGTGTGTGTGAGTGTGAGTGTGAGATTGTGTGAGTGTGTGTGTGTGTGTGTGTGAGTGTGTGTGTGTGTGAGTGTGTGTGTGAGATTGTGTGAGTGTGTGTGTGTGTGTGAGTGTGTGAGTGTGTGTGTGTGTGTGTGCATGTGCGCGCGCGCGTGTGTGTGTGTGTGTATGTGTGTGTGTGTATAAAAGGACAGCACCAGGCTCAAGGTCATCAAGGTCCCTCCTGTTCTCTGGCAGGAGTTTTAATGTTTTGTGTTTTCCATTAGGATCTGTGATCCACGTTGAGTTAATATCTGTGAAGGTTGTAAGGTCTTTGTCTACATTCATTTTTAAAAAATATATATTTTTATTGATTTCAGAGAGGAAGGGAGGGGGAGAGAGAGAAACATCCATGATGAGAGAGAATCATCGATCGGCTGCCTCCTGCATGCTCCCTACTGAGGGTTGAGCCTGCAACCTGGGCCTGTTCCCTTGATCGAAATCAAACCCAGAACCTCAGTCCACAGGCCGATGCTCTATCCTCTGAGCCAAAGAGCTACATTCTGTGTGCGTGTGTGTGCGTGTGTGAGAGTGTGTGTGTGTGTGTGTGTGTCCAGTTGTTCCATCACCATTATTTGGAAAGACTCTCTTTCTTTGCTCCATGGTCTTGCCTTGCTCCTTTGTCAAAAGTCAGTTGACTGTGTTTATGTGGACCTATTTCTGGGCTCTCTGTTCTGTTTCATTGATTTGTTTGTTTATTCCTTCACCAAAACTTTTGTCTTATTGTGGCTTTCTTATATGTCTTGAAGTCAAGTAGATTCCAATGTTATTCTTCTCCTTCAGTACAGTGTTGGCCATGACAGGTCTTTTGACATTTGATGCAAACTTCAAAAGAAGGTTTCACAAGATAACATACTGGAATTCTGACTGGGTTCACATGGAATCTATAGATCAAAGTGGGAAGGACTGACATCTTGATGATCTTGAGTCTTCCCATCCATGAGCACGAGCTGTCTCTTCCTTTGTTCAGATCTTTGATTTTTGTTCATTATAAACTTCCTCATATCGATCTTGTCCATAGCTGGTTAAATTTATGCCTTAATATTCTGGGGTGTGTGTGTGTGTATGTTAATACAAATGGTATTATGTTGTAATATAAAATTCCACTTACCAATGGCTAGTACAGAGTGAAGTGGTCAACTTTTACATGTTAACCTGGTATCCTGCCACTTTGCTGTAATTGCTCCTTAGTCCAGGAGTTTTTGTTGATTCTTAAATTTTCTACATCGATGACCATGTCCTCTGTGTCCAAAGATGATTTATTTCTTCCTTCCTCACCTGCAGACTCACTGTTTCCGTCCCTGTGTCTTTGCGCTGTCCGTCTGCAGCTCCGTGTGGAGGGGGTGCTGAGGGCAGCCTTGCCTTGTCTGCGGGGCCAGTGGGCGGCCGTTCCTCAGCATCAGGTGCGCTGGTCACTGCAGCGTTTTGTAAACATTCTTTATCAGGAGCAGGAAACTCCCCTGGATGTCCAGCTTGCCAAGAATTTTTATAAGGATTCATGTTGGGTTTTAAACCCGTACCAGATGCCTTTTCTGCATGCGTTGATAGGATCACATGAGTTTTCTTTTTTCGTTTGTTGATATAACGGATTGCACTGACTTTTGGAGGTTGAGCCCGTGAGACTTGGATAACTGAAAGAAATCCTACCTGGTCTGTGGTGTAAAGTTCTTTTCCTACGCTGTTGGCCTAATTCGTTAATGGGTGAGGAGTTTTGCACCCATGTTCGCGGAAACGTTGGCCTGTAGCTTGCTTTCTTATAATTGCGGCGTTTCCACGGAGCAGCAGCTGGGAAGAGCCAGCGTGTCCGCCCCCCCTCATCCCGTGGGGCGTGGCGCTGGCGGGAAGGCTGGTAACGCTCGCTCGGGCGACGGGGGGGACGTGGAGGATGGACACTCCTGGCCGAGGTCGGCTTTCTCGCCGCAGGGCCCGGCACCGGCACAGACCGCGCTCCGAGTGCCGGGTCTTCACGCCGTGGGCTCCGTGGACAAGCGGTCCCGGGGCTGCGGCCGCCACAGCGTCTCTGACTCGGGGCAGGAGCTGAGCGTGCTGGTTAGCCGAGCGCACTCCGCCGCTTCTTAACACCGAGGCCTGGAGAAGCCAGGAGGACTCCGCCCTGGCCGGTGCAGCTCAGCGGGCAGAGCATCAGCCTTGGACTGGAGGCCCGGGTTTGAGTCTGGTCAAGGGCTCCTCCCAGCTCCGGCCGGGGTGCACGTGGGAGCAGCCCGTCGACGTCTCTCTCTCACATTCATGTTCCTCTGTCTCCCCCTCCCTTCCACGCTCTCTGAACATCAATGGGAAAGATCCCTGGGTGAGGGTTCACAAAATGAGAAAACAAAAAGGAGAACTCCGAGTCAGGTGACGCCGGAGAGCCGAGGTGGGGAGCAGGCGCATGGCCTTCGTTGCGGACGGCTGAGCCGTCACAGGGCATGTTGGACCCCTGACCGTCTAAGGACCCGGCCGCCTGCCCCCGACGGGAAGAGAGACTAAATCCCTCCGGCGATCGGTGACTGAGCGGGTTTCAATACCGACCAGCCGGACGGGACCTGTGCTCCTGTCCCGGCTCTGTCCCAGGCCCAGAGCTGGCCAGGCCGGCTCCCCCCACCCTGACGTCAGCGGGGGTATGGGCCCTTCTGGGGTGCCTTTCGTCTGCGCCCCCCCCCTTCCCTGCCGGCACATCTATGGAGAGCGAGTGCCCAGCAGGCCGCATGCTCCGTGCCGATTCCATAGGTTTTACAGATATGTCTCTATCGATACTGCTCACAATGTAATTACAATAATTACCATAGTTTCCCAATATTATTTTTGCGTTTGATTGCATGCCTGAGCCTGCAGCTGTGTTTACCTAGCGCCTTTGTCTGGCTCCGGAGGAGGAGAAGTGAGCACCGTCTTTATATAGAGCACCCACTGCTTTGTGAACTCTCCCCCCGATTCAGCCCCTGTCCCCGCGCTGGCTCCTCCGGCGAGGGGGTGTGTGCGGCCGGGAGCGGGCAGAGCACCCTTTCCAAGAGCGGGGGGGTTAGGGGGGGGATGGTCCCCTCCTGAAGACAATGCGGTAATTGGCAGGCAGGTTTGACGCGGGCAAACGGAACAAAACCAAGCCTTTGGCTGCTGCCCCTCGGAGGAGGGAGGGAGGAGGGAGAGGAGGAGCTGCTGCCAGAGCCAGCTTCGCCGGCGCTCTGGGGAGGAGGGAGGGAAAGAGAAAGGCGCTCTGAGACCGGCCCATCAGGCAGCGGCACAGGCTGCTCCGGAGTCGGGCCAGGCGGGCGGGGAGTCGCGGGCGGAGCTCCTGTGACAGGCAGCGCTGAGGGCCACGCTGTCTCTGTCCCTCCCCGGACCCCAATGGCAGGCGCCTGCCCTGGACCCCCATGCGGGGTCAGGGTGCAGAGGGAGGCGAGTGGCAGATTCACACTTTGACCCCTGTGTCCGCGAGCATCTGTGGAGGCGGAAGGAAGGGGGCGTGCGGTGGGCGTCCTGAGCCCGTGGGTGCGGCCGGGGCCGCGGGCGGCTGTGCGTGACCCGCGCCGCATTCACGCCCGATGAGCCGGCATCGCGGGCGGGAGACACGCGGGCAGAGGAGCGGGAGCCAGGCCGGCCGCTGTCGGGGCCGCAGGTGGAGGGAGGGGAAGGAAAAGGGACTGGAGAGAAGCCGGAGCGGAGAGAGCAGCTGGGACACACACACAAACACACACTCACACGCACAAAACACACTCACACACGCACAAAACACACATACATGCACTCTCACACCTGCACAAAGCACACTCATACTCACACTCACACATGCACAAAGCACACTCATACTCACACACAAGCATACTCTCACGCAATCACAAAACACACACATGCACACACTCACACATGTACAAAACACTCATACACACATACACAAAACACTCATACACACACACACATGCATAAAACACTCATACACAAACTCACATGTGTGTGTCTGCACACTCAGACCCACAAACACACTCAGTAGCCGCCATAACGGGTACCGTAGCATCCTGTCACAGAAAATTAAAACCTGGTGATCTGATTGGAAGTCTCCCCTGAGTGTTTTGTATAAAAAACAAAACTCAAGTAGTTAACCTCCGGTAGCTATAAGCAGGTAACTGTTTTATCCATCCCACTGGCACGAAATAAACGCTTATGATATGACACTCACACACTCACACACCCACACACACTCACACACTCACACACCCACACACACACACTCACACACACACATACTCACACACACACACTCACACACACACACACTCACACACACACACACACTCACACACACACACACTCACACACTCACACACCCACACACACACACTCACACACACACTCTCACACACACACACACACACTCACACACACACACACACTCACACACACACTCACACACACACTTTCACACACACACACTCACACACACACACACACTCACACACACACACACACACACTTTCACACACACACACACTCACACACACACACACACACACTCACACACACTCACACACCCACACACACTCACACACTCACACACCCACACACACACACTCACACACCCACACACACACACTCACACACACACTCTCACACACACACACACACACACTCACACACACACACACACTCACACACACACTCACACACACACTTTCACACACACACACTCACACACACACACACACTCACACACACACACACACACACACTCACACACACACACACACTCACACACACACACACACTCACACACTCACACACACACACACTCACACACACACACACACTCACACACACACACACACTCACACACTCACACACCCACACACACACACTCACACACACACTCTCACACACACACACACACACACTCACACACACACACACACTCACACACACACTCACACACACACTTTCACACACACACACTCACACACACACACACACTCACACACACACACACACACACTTTCACACACACACACACTCACACACACACACACACACACTCACACACACTCACACACCCACACACACTCACACACTCACACACCCACACACACTCACACACTCACACACCCACACACACACACTCACACACACACTCACACACACACACACACTCACACACACACTCACACACACTCTCTCACACACACACACTCACACACACACACACTCACACACACACACACACACTCACACACACACACTCACACACACACACACACACACACACACACTCACACACACACTTTCACACACACACACACTCACACACACACACACTCACACACACACACACACACACACTTTCACACACACACACACTCACACACACACACACACACTCACACACACACTTTCACACACACACACTCACACACACACACACACTCACACACACACACACACACACTTTCACACACACACACACACTCACACACACACACACACACACTCACACACACTCACACACCCACACACACTCACACACTCACACACCCACACACACTCACACACTCACACACCCACACACACACACTCACACACACACTCACACACACACACACACTCACACACACACTCACACACACTCTCTCACACACACACACTCACACACACACACACTCACACACACACACACTCACACACACACACACACTCACACACTCACACACCCACACACACACACTCACACACACACTCTCACACACACACACACACACACACTCACACACACACACACACTCACACACACACTCACACACACACTTTCACACACACACACACTCACACACACACACACACTCACACACACACACACACTCACACACACACACACACACACACACACACACACACACACACTCACACACACTCACACACCCACACACACTCACACACTCACACACCCACACACACTCACACACTCACACACCCACACACACTCACACACACTCACACACACACTCACACACACACTCACACACACACACACACTCACACACACACTCACACACACTCTCTCACACACTCACACACACACACACACACACACACACACACACACACACACACACACACTCACACACACACACACACTCACACACACACTCACACACACACACTCACACACACACACACACACACACACACACACACACACACACACACACACACACTTTCACACACACACACACACTCACACACACACACACACACACTCACACACACTCACACACCCACACACACTCACACACTCACACACCCACACACACTCACACACTCACACACCCACACACACACACTCACACACACACTCACACACACACACACACTCACACACACACTCACACACACTCTCTCACACACACACACTCAC
>OY882869.1:802057-844557 GCA_963693515.1 Pipistrellus nathusii | reverse complement strand
AGGTGGCGGCCTCACTGCCCGCACTGCCAGCCGCGCTGCCCACGGGAGCTCCAGAGTCACATTTATAACGCGCGGGTATTTATAACCGACAATGGGGCCTGATGCAATGGCTCCCAATTACTCCCCATTGTCCTGCGCGTGAATTATTTATGAACTTTTCACATCTGCCAGCTCGGAAGAAGCCTTTCCGCCAGGCGGGCAGGAAGGACCCGGCCCGTGGCTGCGGTTCTACGGACACGGCGTTTCCCCGGCTCCGGCCGCGCCCGCGGCTCCCGGCGCTGCGTCGGGCTGGCGGGAGCCGGCGGTGGGCTGGGGCGCTCTCCTCCGGTGACGGGACGACGCAGGCGGTCTGCACGGGCGCGGACAGAGTCCTCTTCCTCGTGGCCGTGGCCCCAGGGGCTGCGCGTGGCCCCTGCGTGGGACCCGCCCGGGACCTTTGCAGACGTGGTGGCTCCTGCCTGCCAGGCGGAGAGCGAATCTGCTCCGAGAGGCTTCGTGGCTGGGTCGTCCCACGCAGGCCGACCACGGGGTGAGCTGAGTCACGGGATGGGGCCCGATGATTCCTGTAGCTCCCTCACCGAGCCCTGAGAGTGACGTGCCCGTCACAGGCCCGCCCTCACCCACGGGGGTCGGGCCTGTGGCACACGCGGGCCGGGGTGGGGCCCCGAGAATCCGCCCGCGAACCCTTCCCCCCCGCGGCTGGAGGTTTCCAGGGAGAATGCCCAGGCGTCACCATAGCCGAGGGCCGGGTGACTGACGGGAGAAGCCAGGCCTCCGTCCCGGCCTGGAAGGGGGTAGGCGACCTCTCGGGGGTGGGCTCCCGGTTTAAGCTCAGGATAGTTTCTCGTAGCGACACAGCAGCTGTTCCCTCCGGACGCCCGGCTGGCCTGGGCGGGACCCGGGTCCAGGCAGGCGCCCTGGGCAGGGGGAACGGAGACCCTGGCTGCTCCGGCGACCTGCTTCCTGTTTTACGAAGGCCTCTACTCACCAATTTCTCACCGAACTCCTGTCCTTTAGGACTCATGTCAGCGATCAGACGCATTAGACATCAGTTCTCTGTCCCCTGTGTTACAGCCCCCAGTCTGTCCGTCTGGGTGGGCAGTTTTACAAGTGTGAGGGCGCTCCAGCGGCTTTCACTCCCAGCAGCAAATGGTCTCACCGTCACCGTCACCGTCACCGTTACCGTCACCATCACCATCACCATAATCATCACCGTCACCATCACCGTCACCGTCACCGTCACCGTCACCGTCACCATCACCGTCACTGTCACCATCACCGTCACCATCACTGTCACCATCACTGGGGGGCAGGGGGGCGGGAGGCCAGGGGGGCCAAGGGGTTGGGGGGATGGGGCCAGGGGCCGGGGGGCAGGAGGACAGGGGGCCGGGCCGGGCTCGGGCCCAGGATGCCGGGCTCGGGGGCCCTCCTTAGTCAGGGCTGCCACCCTCTGGACTCAGGGACCAAGTGGCCAAAAGGGCAGCGGGGACCAGGCACGGACACTGCCTGTGGTCTGGCCGGCCGGTGACGGGACGGGGGACGGGGGATGGGACGAGGCGAGAGCAGGCGTTCGGGACGTGAGTCGGGGGCCTGTGGGTGTCCAGCGCCGCCCCCCGAGGTGAGCGCTCTGAGGCCAGCAGGCAGCCGGGCCCCACGCCGTGAAAAGGGGCGCCCGGCGATGACCACGGGGGCGCCGTTCTGTGCGTGCTTCTCTGAAATAAAACCCCATCGGGATCAAATTCACCAGGAACATTTCCTGGCCACTGAGAGCCCTACCCTCCCGCCCAGCCGGGCCGCGGCCGGCGGCACAGCGCCACCTAGTGGCCGGAGTGACGAACGCCAGGATGGGGACAGGGGTGACCCTCCAGGGTTTGATTCTAGGAACCTGCGCTGGCCCCGGGGCAAAGGCCTCCTCAGGCCCCTCCTGCACAGCGAGCGGCGGGGCCCCTCCTCGGGGCCGCCGTGTCCGCCCTGTGCAGACGGGGGCTGGGCCTCACCCTCCAGGGCTGCCACGCGGGACGGGGCCTCAGCCAGCCTGGCTCTGTTAGCAGCGACACTGCAAGCTGCCCACGCTCGGCCAGGCCACACCTGCCAGCAGCCACACCTGCCCCTGTCACCCCTGACCTGTCACCCCTGCACCTGTCACCCCTGCCTCTGTCACCCCTGACCTATCACCCCTGCACCTGTCACCCCTGCTCCTGTCACCTCCTGTCACCCCTGCACCTGTCACCCCTGCTCCTGTCACCCTGCACCTGTCACCCCCACACCTGTCACCCCCGCACCTGTCACCCCCTGCACCTGTCACCCCTGCACCTGTCACCCCTACACTTGTCACCCCTGCACCTGTCACCCCTGCACCTGTCACCTCCTGTCACCCCTGCACCTGTCATCCCTGCACCTGTCACCCCCTGCACCTGTCATCCCTGCACCTGTCACCCCTGTACCTATCACCCCCCTGACCTGTCACTCCCTGTAACCCTGCACCTGTCACCCCTACACCTGTCACCCCTGCACCTGTCACCCTGCACCTGTCACTCCTTGCACCTGTCACCCCTGCCCCTGTCACCCCTGCACCTGTCACCCCTGTCCCTGTCACCCCCCTGCACCTGTCACCCCTACACCTGTCACCCCTACACCTGTCACCCCCCTGCACCTGTCACCCCTGCACCTGTCACCCTGCACCTGTCACTCCTTGCACCTGTCACCCCTGCACCTGTCACCCCTGTCCCTGTCACCCCCCTGCACCTGTCACCCCTACACCTGTCACCCCTACACCTGTCACCCCTACACCTGTCACCCCTACACCTATCACCCCCCTGCACCTGTCACCCCTGCACCTGTCACCCCTGTCCCTGTCACCCCCCTGACCTGTCACCCCTGCACCTGTCACCCCCGCACCTGTCACCCTGCACCTGTCACCCCCCCTGATGTCCCCACAGGTGCCAGGACGCACTGCCTGGGGCTGGTCCACGGCTGGTGCCTCAGACACGTCTCGGGCGCTGAGTGGGGAGGGGGGAGGCGTCTCCGTGGACGCAGCTGGCTGTGCCCTGGGTGGCCCCTTGTGGCACGACCAGCGGCCACCATCTGGCTCCCGCGGCGAGGAGAGGCGAGGGAAAACAGCGCCCACGTCCCCGCCTCCAGCTGTCCTCGCTCAGGGCCCAGACTTTTCTAAAAATAAAACAAAATTAAAGCACCACTTCCCCACAGAGAGCACTGTCTGCGGAGCGGGGCGGGAGCCGGGACCCTGTCCCCAGGACACAGAACAGCAGCCCCGCGCTGGGTCCCCCCCCCCCCCCCCGTGCACAGCTGGGGGAGGGGACGCCCCAGCCCACACCCTGCAGCCTGGGATTGGGTCGCCCACAACCCCTCAGCTTCTGTTCCCTCCCTCCTCCTCCCCCTCCCTCTCCCTCCCCCTCCTCACCCTTCCCCCTCCCCCTCCCACCCCCCCCCTCCCTCCCTCTGTCCCTGCCCCCTCCCCCTCCCTCTCCCTCCCTCCCTCTGTCCCTGCCACTCCCTCTCTCCCCCTTCCTCCCTCGCTCTCTCCCTCCCTCCCTCCCTCTGTCCCTGCCACTCCCTCTCTCCCCCTCCTCCCTCGCTCTCTCCCTCCCTCTCTCCCGTCACCTCGGGCCCATGTTCCCCTAAGAGGCTCCCTCCGCCGTTTCAGATCCCGGGTCTTGCCGCTCTGATCTCTCCTTTGCCAGCATTTTCACAAACACCCACATCCAAAGCCGCCCCCGCCCAGTGATCCTGCGCCTGCTGGGAGCAGACCACGAGACAAGGACCCGCCCTGACCCCCTCCCTGCACCGCCAGCCCCCGGATCCTGGCGAGAGGCCCACAGTGCTGCCGCGGACCCTCGGGGACCCTCTCCCCCCCCCCCCCAACCCGGTGCCTGAGCTGCTGGCCGAGCTGAGCTAACGGGCAGCGGCGGCCACCAGCCCCTCCCGCTGCGCAGGCGAGGGGCGGCCAGCACCTCCACCTCAGGACCCTCCCCCCAGCAGCCACGGACGGCCTGGCAGCGAGGGCCCTGCCGCCAGAGCACCGGCCGGCCTGGCACAGGGGGGAGGGCGTACGGAGCGGCCGGTGCCGGTGCCGATAAACCGACAGTGAGATTAAACAGCTTGACGGCTCCTATGGTCCGTGGGAGCGCCTTTTCCCGCGGATCCTGTGAAAAAGTTTCCCACGTTTCCCGGCAATAAAACGTCTGTGACCCAACTTACTGCAAAAATAATGATAATAACAATAAAACCGAGAGCCAGGGAAGGAAGGGCCGCGGGAGAGGCCTCGGGGGCGGGCGCTCTGGATCCTGAGGGGCACAGGGCCCTGCGGGACCACAGCGGACCCAGTGCCTCCTCGGACGGCGCAGTCGGGGTCTGGAGCACATGCCGCCTGCTGGCCGGACGGACGGAGCCCGAGGAGGGGGGCGGGCTGCGCCGGCTCCGCCTCGCCGGCTCCCCGGTGAGAGCCGAGCCGGGCGGCCCGCACCGGCGGGCCCATCTGTCCCACCATCCTGGCGGACGGCCGTGGGAGGAGGAGGAAGGCCGGCCGACGCTGGATAATAATAAACCTGAACGTGGACGTGTTCAGAGACTCGGAGGGCGAGCAGGGCACGCACCTGACAAACACCCGCGGTGCCTCCGGGCTCCTCTGAGCGCACGGCCGGGCGGCGCCAGGGCCCCGGGGCTGGAGTGAACTGGGCCGTCTGGGGCTGAGAGGGGCCAGCGGCCGGCCGCATCCCCTCTGAGCAGGACGCTGTGTCCACGCTCTGGCCAGGAGGGGGGGCCGCCTGGCCGGGCCCCTCGTTGGAGACGAGAACAGACCGGAGGCAGGACCAGCCGCCCGGGTGGAGCTCAGAGCGAGTGGCCCCGGCCCAGCTCCGTTCTCGGGGGGAGGGGGGAGCACAAGGAGCCAGAGAGGACACGGAGCCGGAGAGGACACGGAGCCGGAGAGGACACGGAGCCGGAGAGGACACGGAGCCGGAGAGGACATGGAGCCAGAAAGGACACGCCAGGGGCCGCGGGGGACGTGGGCGGAGCCGTCTGCCACCCTGTGCCCGGTGGCCCCGCTTGCTGGTTAACTTCCACGTGGACGTGAGCTCCAGTGGCACCGTCTCCTCCGACGGGCCCTTCTCCCTCACACAGCGCCCCCCACCTTCCACCCCCCCACCCCCACGCCGGCCCCTGCACGCCGGCCCCGAGGGCGGATCCCGCCCTGAACAGGAAGCCCTCGTCCGGAGCTCGGGTTTCCCAGGAGAGAGTCCCCGTTCATGCCCTGCCCCCGCCAGCCCCCGTGTCCTCCCGTGGTCCCCATTCCCCGGCTCTCTCCGTGCCCCGCCCGGCTCCGCTCTCAAACACGCAGGGGACACGGCCCTCTGAGCGCGTGGAGGGCACAGGGACCCAAGCCCTGCGCCTCACCCGCCCCCATCGGCCCCCCCTCACCCGCCCGCAGCCTTGTTTTGTGCCTTCGCTGCTGAGACCAAACACGGACACTCAGGGGGCGTTCTGACGGCTCCGAGGCCCCTGTGCACAGCGCATGCCGACATTTTACCCATAAACACGGACACAGTGAGAGGCCTCCCCCCACCCCCGTGCTCCCTCCCGGACGGAACAAGAAAGACAGCAGGAGCGGAAGCCAGGCCGGATGAGACGGACCCGCGAGGGCAGGCCCTGCCTCCCGCACTGTCCCCCGGCGTCCCGCGCCGGCCGGTGAGAGGAGCGGGCGGCGTCCTGGCTGCGGCGTCCTGGCTGTCTGGTCCCCCCCGCTCCTGGCAGCCGGGCCTCCCGGAGCCAAGGCCCCCTCTGCCCGAGGCGGGCGCCGGTGGCCGCGCGCCCAGGTGCTGCTCCTGGCAGCGCTCCTGGCAGCCCCCGCGCCTCGGCCCGGCCGCGTCCGCCCGCCGCCGCACCTGAGCAGACGGGCCGCAGCTGCCGCGCCGCCGGGGCCCGGGCCGCACAGATGGCGCGGGCGCTACCCGCACGGCCGTCTGATGGCGCAGCGGGACACGCACGGGGATGGCAGGCGACAGACATCGGAATAATCACGACAGCAGGCTGAGCCCTGCGGCCGGGAGGGCGTGGCTCTCGGAGCCGGAGGAGAGGACCCAGGGGGAGGACGGGAGGCAGGGACCGAGCAGGAAGAGCCACGCCAGCCCGAGGGCGCGGGGCGGGGCGAACAGCGGGGCCAGGGTCGGTGACTCGGTCCGTTTTCCATCACCGGTGGCGTTCAGGGAGGAGAAGGGAGACACTCCGGTTTGCTGTTCGCTTGGTGATGCCTTTACGGCTGCCTCTTGTTCCTGCCCCGATGGGAGCTGGGCCTGGCACCAGGGCCCGTGGGGAGGCGCTCTGGCCGTGGAGCCGCCTGCAGGGCAGAGGTCACAGGGCAGAGGTCACAGGGCAGAGGTCACAGATCGGGCGGTGAATGGCTGCGCTCTCACCGGGCCTCCGTCTCCCGGGCGACGTGAAGGAAGTGGCCAATGGCAGTCAGAATGCCGAGGTGGGCCCTGGCCGGGGTGGCTCAGTGTACAGAGCGTCGGCCTGTGGACCCAAGGGTACCGGGTTCGATTCCGGTCAAGGGCACGCACCTCTGCTGCAGGCTCTCCCCATCCAGGGCCTGGTCGGGGCTCGGGCAAGAGGCAGCCCCTCGGTGTGTTTCTCTGACATCGATGTGTCTGTCGCTCCCTCTCCTCCGCTCTCTCTGAAAACCAATGGGAATATCTTGGGTGAGGATTAGAGAGAGAGAGAGAGAGCCGTCAGAATGTGGCCACGTGGCCCTCGGCGCTGAGAGGCAGCCTGGCAGCGAGGTGTTCGCAGGGGGACCCGGGAGACGGGAGGAGCGGGGACAGGGCGGCCTGTCCCGCCGGGTCTCCTGTCCCATCACCACCTCCTCCGCCGGCCACTCAGCAAAGACAGGGCCCTGGATCTTAGCACCCACACCCGCTCAGCCACCAGGTTAAAGGAGCAAAACAAACAGGAAGCAAAGAGGAAAAGGGCTCGATCACAGCAGAACAAAACGACAGACCGGGCGCGCAGAGCCACGAGACAGGAGCCCTGGCTCCGGAGCCTCCGGCGCCGCGGCTCAGCACTCCCCTGGGACGCGCAGCCCCCGCCACCCGGGCCCGCGGGGCAAACTCCTCCGTCCGCAGAGCCAAACGTCAGCAGCACAACGACTGACATGTCTTCGGAGAGCCACATTCTTTAAACTTCAGCATCTTCCCGCGCCATGTCTTCCACGCAGACCCGCCCAGGCCGTGGCGTTCTGTGGAAGAGCCACCCTCCAGGGCCAGAGAGCCGCCTGTGGCTCCCAGCCCTGCTTTGCCGATCCCGGGCGTGGAACATCGGAGCCTGAGCCGAGCGACCCAGGACAGCGGTGCTGAGCCTGCGCCCGGGAGCCGGGCCTGAGCCAGGGTCCCGCCTCCATTCCTCTGCCCTCCGCTCCCCGCTCCCCGCTCCCCGCGGCCGCCCCGGCCCCGGCCCCGGCCCCGGCCCCGCCCCGGCACGCGTGAGCGGGGATGGATGACAGAGTGCCTGCCACACGGAGGCGTGTGTGCGCAGCGGGGCTGGGCCGGGAGGGGCGGAGGGGCCATCTGTCACCGGGAAGACGCTCCAGCCCGGGCGCCTCCTGATGCCGCAGCCTGTTTCCTGACGCGGAAGAAAAATAACCGAGCGGGTGCCAGGCGGAGGGCAGCCCGCCCCCACCGGCCGCAGGACGGCTCCTGGCTCAGCCTCCCGCCTGCCCGCCCGCCCGCCCCGGAGACCCAGCGGCTCCAAGACACAGCGAAGGCCCAGGCCGTGGCTCACGCCCGGCTCCTGGGGGCTCCGGGGACAGAGGCTTCCCCCACCCCTCCGCCAGCCCTGCCCGGAGCCCCCCGCCCGGGGCCGCCTGCCCGGGGCCGCCTGCCCTGACCTCACTTCGCGGCCTCACTGCTCGCCCGTGCGGCCCGGCCTGTGGGGTGAGCTCGGTCACCGCGCTCTGCAGCCTGCTCCGTGGCTCCGGGTCAGAGGCAGCCGTCCAGGCGGGCAGCCTGCTCGTCGCTGCGGGAGGCGGGGGGATCTCAGCCTCCGTCAGTCACATACACACGAGGAGCAGCGCACGACTCGAAACCGCACGCCACCCACCCCGAGTCGCCAGCCTCGCTCTCTGGCCTCTGAAGCAGCCGCAGCCGCTGTGACCAGGCTGCCCCGGCGCAGACAGAGGCCCGGCCGTCCGCCCGCAGCCGCCACGCGGAGTCCTGCCGGTCCTGAGCGTGGGCCTCCGCCCGCCCCCTCCAGGGCGACGAGGGGCTCCTGACGGGGGGCTCCTGACGGGGGGGGCCTTGTGAGCGCGCCCCAGGGCGGTGATGGGGGGCTCCTGGCAGAGGGGGGCCCTGTGAGCGCGCCCCAGGGTGGTGACGAGGGGCTCCTGATGGGGGGACCCTGTGAGCGCGCCCAGGGCAGTGATGGGGGGCTCCTGATGGGGGGGCCCTGTGAGCGCGCCCCAGGGCGGTGACAGGGGGCTCCTGGCAGAGGGGGGCCCTGTGAGCGCACCCCAGGGCAGTGATGGGGGGCTCCTGGCAGAGGGGGGCCTGTGAGCGCGCCCCAGGGCGGTGACGGGGGGCCCCTGGCAGAGGGGGGCCCTGTGAGCGCACCCCAGGGCAGTGATGGGGGGCTCCTGGCAGAGGGGGGCCTGTGAGCGCGCCCCAGGGCGGTGACGGGGGGCTCCTGGCAGAGGGGGGCCTGTGAGCATGCCCCAGGGCAGTGATGGGGGGCCCCTGGCAGAGGGGGGCCCTGTGAGCGTGCCCCACGGCGGGCACTGAGGGGTCTCGCCCGGAGCAGCGACGGGCACGCTCTGAGAACAGCCCAGACGGCTCCCGGGAGGCTCGCTGTTCACCGGGCTCACGGCGCCGGGAGGCGTGCTCCGTCCTCCACGCGAGGGCCGGACACAGCGTGTCCGTGAGGAGGGACCTCGCAGCCCCGAGCGGTGACTTCCCCCAGCGTGGAGCACGGAGCTCTGTCACCCCGGGGTCTGGGCGTGGGGGGGCGTTGTCCACTCTGAGCCCCCCGGCACCCCCCCACACACACACCGGCTCTTCCGAACGGCCCCGAGGCTGCGGGCGCCGAGCTGCCAGGGGACGGCGCTGCTCAGAGCTATTCTCAGGCCCCGGTGCCCGGGCTCCCGTATGCCTCCGTCAGGCAGATTCCTCCAGACGGCCTGCCGTCCGGGCCGGCCAGCGCGTCGCCCGGCCGGGCCCGCGGAGCTCCCTCCGTCTCCCGTCTCCGAGGACGGCACAGGCTCAGGGAGTTTCCGGGGGCCGCGGGCTTTCGGGGATGCGGTGGGGAGAGAGCAAATGGGGAGCGATGGAAGCATCTCCTCTGCTCCCCGCCCGCCCGCCCGGGGCTCCCGGCCTCAGACCTGACGCCCGGCGAGGGCCGGGGCTTCCCCTCCGCCGAGCCGCCCTGAAGGCACTGCCCTCTGAGCCATCCGTCCTGGGACCCCTCCTGCTGGGCGGCCGGGCCGGTGGAGCAGCCGGCCCGCCATCGCCGCCACCTCGGAGAGCGGTGGGGGGCGAGGGAGCGCCTGTCCCTTTAATTAAGCAGCAGGTGCAAGGGCAGGTCCTGGGGTTCCGCTGGGCATGCGAGGAGCAGGCAGAGGTGATTCTAATAGGAGTGCATTTGCATACATTTGCATACATTTGAGTACATTTGCATCGCGCCGCCCAGGCCAGGGCCACGCTCGGCCACGTTTGGGTTTTATTTCTGAGGCCGAATGGGGCTGGGACACGCGGTTTCTGTTTAGACGGTGCGGGGGCCCCAGGACGGCGTGAGCGCTGACAGGGACCACGGGCCTGGACCACGGGCCGAGATTCCTGGGGCACCCTGGGAAAGAGGGCGCCTGCTGACACAGAGGGAAATCCAGAGAGAGAGAGGGGGAGAGGGGGAGAGGGGAAGAGAGAAAGGGGAGAGGGAGAGGGAGGGGGAGAGGGGGAGAGAGAGGGGGAGGGGGGGAGAGGGGGAGAGAGAAAGAGGAGAGGGAAAGAGGGGAGGAGAGAGAGAGGGCAGCCCCCCAGGGCAGAGTGGAAAAATGGGAAGATGGAAAAAGGGCTTAAAGAGATCCCCACCCCCACCCACACCCACACCCCCACCCTCACACGCACCCACACAACCAAACACACACCCCCACCCACACCCACACCCCCATCCCTACCCCCACCCACACCCACACACGCACCCCCACCCCCACCTCAGACCCACCCCCCACCCCCACCCACCCACGCACCCCCACCCCACACCCACACATGCAACCCCACCCACACCCCACACCAACACCCCACCCCCACCCACCCCCCACCCCCACCCACACACGCACCCCCACCCCACACCCACACCCACACCCACACATGCAACCCCACCCACACCCCACACCAACCCCCCACCCCCAGCACCACCCACACCCCCACCCCCACCCCCACATGCACCCCCACAACCAAACACACATTCCATCCCAGGCCGGCATTCCACCTGGAGCCGCCCGCCCCGCCCCTCCGGCGCCCCGCCCCTCCGGCGCCCCGCCCCTCCGGCGCCCCGCCCCTCCGGCGCCCCGCCCCTCCGGCGCCCCGCCCCTCCGGCGCCCCGCCCCTCCGGCGCCCCGCCCCTCCGGCGCCCCGCCCCTCCGGCGCCCCGCCCCTCCGGCGCCCCGCCCCTCCGGCGCCCCGCCCCTCCGGCGCCCCGCCCCTCCGGCGCCCCGCCCCTCCGGCGCCCCGCCCCTCCGGCGCCCCGCCCCTCCGGCGCCCCGCCCCTCCGGCGCCCCGCCCCTCCGGCGCCCCGCCCCGGGCTGTGCGGGCTGACTTCCGGCGGAAGGGAAGCTGCTCTATGGTGACTCCCCGCTCCTGTCCGCCTCCGGCCCGGCTGGTCCTGATGGCGGTGCGCGCCCCTGCCTGGCCTCTGCCTGCCCCTCCGCCTCTGTTCTCTCCTACATCCGGGCCCCCGGGTAGCTGCGCCGGGGCACTGCGTCTCAGGAGCCGGAGGGGCCTTCTCGCGGACCGTGGTTCCGATGGGACGGACCCAGAGGTTCTCCTGGGACTCGGTCACTGACTCCGAATCCACATCCCGACAGTGTTCCCTCCGCCCTGTCCTGCAGCCCCACGCAGGGTATGTGCGCCCACCGGATCCCCCAGGTCTAAGGCCCGCCTCCCAGGTCTAGGGCCCCGCCTCCCAGATATAAGCCCCGCCCGCCAGGCCTCAGGCCCCGCCCACCGGGCCTAAGCCCCGCCCACCATGTCTAAATCCCCACCCCAGGTCTCTAAGCCACACTCACCAGGCCTAACCCCCGCCCACCAGGCCTAAGGCCCACCCACGAGGTGTAAGGCCCCGCCCACCAGGCCTGTGCCCCTCCCCCGCTCACCACTCCTGCCTCCAGGCCAGCCACCCACAAAGAACAGAGTGGCAGACAGGATTTACAAAAGGAACCTGTATTCCAGCCAAAATATCTTTAAAAAGAAATCCCTTCCGAAGGGGACGGACACACCACGTAAGACGCCATACATACATGGGGATATGACTGAGATCACAGATCACACTCTGTCCGCAGGACTCCAAAGTGCACACACACGGGGGAAGGACCAGGCGTCCTCTGTACATCACAGTGTTGGTGGCACAGGTCTCAGGGACAAACATGGCGAGGTTCCGCGTCACCAGTGTCCAACGCACCACGTGTCCGATACACCACGTGTCCAACGCACCACGTGTCCAAGCGCGGAGCCCGCTGCATGCTCTCCACAGGACTGACACCCCATGGGATGTGAGCAAAGACGGAGGGCAGGCGGGTGGGCAGCAGGGCCCTCCCTCCGAGGCTCCTGGCACTCGGGGTGGCACAGACCCAGGGGGCCGGGGCCTCGAAGCACCTGCACTTCTAACCCCGCCGGCCCGGCTCCGTTGGGCGTTTTTGGCAACAGCAGCCCAAATCTCCTCAGTTTCTTCCATTGGGGCTCGGGCGTGGTAGGGTAAACCAGCTTTGGCGTTTTTAATGCGACCTTCATGACCTTCACGTGTGAGCACAGGGGGTGCCGACCCCGAGCTCTGAGCAGCACACAGCTCTCCCTGGCCCTCCACCCGGGACGCTTTCCAGCCGGCCGAGGGGGGACTCCCCATCAGGTGGGATAACCTTGAACTTCTGGGATGAACCAAGATCACCTCGTCTGCGTTTCCGAAATCGGACCCCTTTCCCAGGAGCCTTCGCTCCTCCCCCAGGATGGAGGCCTCTACATGGACGGGCAGGCATGTGCTCCGGGGTGAGTGGGGAATGGCATTGCCCGGAGACACGGATGCTGGGAACAGGGAGGCCCCCCCGCCCCCCCCCCCCACTGAGGGGAGGGCGCCCCCCTCTTCACGGGGATGGACGGCAGGTTAGCACGCTGCACTGTGCTCCGCTCCATGAGCTGCCTGGTCGCTGGCGCCCGGGCAGGCGGGGCGGGGAGATGGGGTCAGAGGGCCTCGGCGGCCGGCTGGTGTCGGGGAGCAGGCGGCCCATTTGGTCCTCGCTCGGCGGGGTGAGGGGTGCTGGTGCGGGCGCTCTGGCAGGGGGTGCCCTCTGGCTCCCGCCGCCCCACAGCCTCTGGTCCCCCAGGCCGGCCCCGTGCCTGCGAACCCGTCAGCGGGAAGGCACCGGGCGGCCGGGCTGGGGCGGGAGGGGCTGCCGGGGGCCCCCAGGACAGACGGACAGACGGATACACGGGAAGAAGTGACCGGAGGACAGGGTCACCCGGAGCCCACAGGGCAGTGGGCCTGGCAGGATGGGACACACAGCCACGTCTTAAAGGGCCCCAGCTGGGGAAAGCGGATCACAAACCCCGCCATGAGGCCTCGAACCCAGGCCCCGGGGTGGGTGTCTCAGAAAGCATCGCCCTCCGGCCTGTCACACCCTCACGGCCGGCCTCGGCCCAGGAGGCGGCCCAGGCCCGCCCGGGTCGTGCCTGAGGATCAGACAGCATCCCGGGAGCGGTCACACGGACGGCCTCGCAGTGGCTTCCGTCCGTAAGGAGAGAAGCAGCGAGGGGCGGCGGGGATCCCGCTCTCACCAGAGCGAGGACACGCACGGGAGGGGTGTCTGCCGGGGCCGGAGCCGATGCCACGTCCACGGGAAGATGCCAGCTCCGTGACACACGGGCTCCCGCAGCCCACGCCTGGGGTGGCAGTCAGGTCTGTCCCCACTCAGCCCCGCGTGGGACACGGCGTCAGCCTGGCCCTCCATGGCGGCCACGCCACAGCACCTGCCCTCCCGTGGAGCCCACGTTCCATGCAACCCGTGGACCCTTTAAAAGCACCAGCTCACCCAGCAGGCGGGGCTCGGGGTGAGCATCGACCTGTGAACCAGGAGGTCAGGGTCCGACTTCCAGTCAGGACACAGGCCTGGGTTGTGGGCTCCATCCCCAGGGGGGCGAGCAGGAGGCGGCTGATCCATGCTTCTCAGCATGGATGCTTCTCTCTCCCTCTCCCTTCCTCTCTGACACCAATACAAATGTATTTAACAAAATGAAAAATAACCGTGAAAGCCGACGAGGCTTTAGAAGCCAAGTTAACGTCAATGCTCTGTAAAGAATACACACTCTCCACTTCCAAGCGTTCTCTGGGGCCACGTGTGTCTCACTGGTCACGCTGCTGCCATGGCAACAGTCACACACAGCCTGCATCAGGACCGGGGCACCGGGGACCAGGGTGCGGGCAGGATAACCAGGTCCCGGAAAACCCGAAACCCGGGAAGTGGCCCCGGGACCCCGCCCAGGACGAGGGCCCCGGAAGGCAGAGGACAGGGGCTTCCCGCCAAACCCCTCGAGCCCAAGGGTCGTCTCTGAAGACCAGAACCTCTGCCGCTGCCGGGAGGGAGCCGGAGCGGGACCGGCTCAGCCAAGGGAAGGACAGGAGGCGCAGCTGCCCTGCAAACACACCTGCCTCCTCTCCCGTCCTCGCCCGGGGATACCTCTCCATCCACTCTGAGATGAGAGGGAGAGCTAAGGGCGGCCGACGTGAGGGACACATCGACTGGCTGCCTCCTGCCCAGGAGTCAAGCCTGCAACCCAGGTGCCTGCCCTTGACCGGAATCGAACCTGGGACCCTGCAGTCCAAGGGCTGGTGCCCTGTCCACCGAGCCACACTGGCCAGGGCCACAGCTGAGACGCCACGGCCCAGAGGCCACGTCCGCAGCGGTGCCCGGCCCCCACGTCTGCGTCCGCCCTACAGGTGTCGGGGACACGAGGGGCACGGGGGGGCAGCCCGCGTCTCCCGGGAAGTGGCGGGCCCGGCACATCCTTTCACAACAGCCTCGGACCACGCACGTGTCCGAGAGGCGTGGAGGCGCCTGGCCGGCGCTCGCTGCTCCGTGGGAAGGAAGGGCCTCACCAGACGCCTTAGCAACAAAGTCAGCTGTCGTCAGCGGGACCGTTGCATTCTGGGTGCAGACGGTCGAACCCGGACTTGTCTCGGCCTCGAGCTGCCCCCATGAGGCCGAGGAGGAGGAGGACCCTTGCAGGAGAAGGTCTCCTAGACGACGGGGGTCCCAGACCCTCACCCTGGGGGGAAGCTGGCCCGGTGCTTCCTCAGCACCTGCCGTCCGGCCAGTCGGCGGCCCCCGCCCCCGCCCCGACGCACGGGGCCTCCGCAGACGGGGACATCGGCCCCAAAGTCCCGGCACCGGTGACGGACGGGCACGTAAGGCAAGAAGGACGTTTATGAGGGGACGGGCGGGGCCAGGCCTCCGAGGCAGCGCCTGCTCCCGCGTCCCGTCCTGTCCTCTAGGTGGGCAGCGGGTCGTCGTCGCCTTTGCTGCACTTGCACTTGCAGCAGAGCACGAAGGGCGTGGCCAGCAGCAGGAAGGGCGAGGCCACCAGGAGCAGGAGCCCGAAGCCCGCAAAGATGCCCACGACCTGCAGGGACGAAGCCAGAGCGGAGGGTCAGGGGGCGTCTGGAGGGGCCACACCACAGTGCAGTCCCGTGGTCGGCAAACCTCAGTCCACGGGGCCAAATGTCAACAGCACAACAATTGAAATGTCTTTGGAGAGCCACGTTTCTTAAACTTAAACTTCTTCTAATGCCGCCTCTTGAAAATAGACTCGCCCAGGCCGTGGTATTTTGTGGAAGCCACACTCAAGGGGCCAAAGAGCCACATGTGGCTCGAGAGCCTCGGTTTGCCAACCACTGGCATAGACCACACAGCCAGCCACCCAGCCCTCATCCACCCATTCCTCCTCCTCCATCCATCTATCTTTCCTCCATCCATCCATCCAGCCATCATCCTTCAATCCATCCATCCATTCTTCCACTCATTCATCTATCCATCTCCCATTTATCCATCTATCCATCATCCCCACCCATCCATTATCCATAACATCCACCCATTCATTCATTTTTATCTCCACCCACTCCTCCATCTGTCCTTCCACCCACCCATCTTCCATCCATCCATCCATCCATCAATTCATCCATCCATCCATCCTTCCACCCACCCATCTTCCATCCATCCACCATCAATTCATCCATCCATCCATCCATCCATCCTTCCACCCATTCATCTATCTATCCATCATCCATCCATCCATCATCCCACTCATCTAACCACCATACATCCCTATGCCCTTCCCAATTTCTTCCCCTCACTCTTCCTCCCATTTCTCCTTTTCTTTTTATCTTCACTTCTCTTCCCCTCCCTCCCTCCATCTATCACTGATGCATCAGGATGACTCACAAGCTTGCCCCAAGCGAGACCCTGAGCTAGGGGCTGGCCCTCCGCAGCAGCCGGCCAGTCTGGAGGGAAGAGCCACAGTTCAATCAACGGTAACAGCGCACTTAGCAAAGCTGCCGCCAGGCCGGTGGAGGGAGCCTGGCAGAGGGAGGGCTTTCCCCGGGAGACGCTGGATCACAAAGGGCGGAGCGGGCGGTAACCAGAGCAGCTGGACTAAGGCGTTCCAGCGGGAGACGGGGAAGGCAGGCGAGGTGCCGGGGCGTGGCCGGCCTGTGCCATTCCTGGCGTTGGAACCAGGTTCAAGTGGAGGCTGAGTGTCCAGCCCCCGGTGCGGACATCAGCTGGTGGGCGGAGCAGGAATCTGGCTTCCCTGGTCCTCTCCATCGGCTGCCTCCCTCCCAGGCAGCCAGCGGCCAGGACGGACCTGAAGATGGGGTGACAGCCCCATCTAGTGGTCTGAGGGGAAAATACACAAACGCACAGCACCTGGGTCTGACTGACTGTGGGCTTCTCTCTGGGCCTGAGTTTTCTCAGGGAAGAAACACACACGGGGGTAAGAGGTCTCGAAGGACCGTGAGCAGCCCTGGGACTCTGCGGGGTGTCCAGCGCCCCAGTGTGTGTCTTAGCTTCCTGCGGCCACACACGCACGCCGTCACACAGGCACGCCGCACACAGGCACGCCGTCACACGCACGCCGTCACACGCACACGCCGTCACACGCACACGCCGTCACACGCACACGCCGTCACACACGCACGCCGTCACACAGGCACGCCGCACACACGCCCCCGCACGGTGGACGCTGGGCTCATGCCGAGGTCGGCATTTACTGCCCACGGTCCCAATGTCCACAGGGGACCGTGCGCCGTGAATTCTGACCAGTGTGCCGCCATCACGCGCGCACAGACATCCAGAAAACGTGAAAATACGCAGGACGCTGTTCTGCGCCAGAGGGCGCTCTTGAGCAATCGTCAGCGGGACCATCGAATTCACCTGTGCGCACTTGCACGCACATGTGAACACATTCGGTGCACACTCACACAGGCACACACACGCACCACACCCATGCGCACACATGCACCCCCACATATACACATGCACACGCACACACACCCTCCTGCACAAATGCACATGCATGCACCCACCTAACCACACTCACACACACTCACACTCACACACTCCCCAGGATGGCAGCCTGGCCGTGCCCACCTGCGTGCGGTGCCAGATGACGGAGGCCCGGGAGTGACCCAGCTTGTTCCTGCACGGCCCCTTGTCGTAGTGGATGAGCAGGAAGTCGTCCTGGGAAGAGGGGCATCAGGGGGCATCAGGGGGCATCAGGGGGGCATCAGGGGGCATCAGGGGGGCAGTCGGGGCATCAGGGGGCATCAGGGGGCATCAGGGGACAGTCAGGGGGCATCAGGGGGGCAGTCGGGGCATCAGGGGGCATCAGGGGGGCAGTCGGGGCATCAGGGGGCATCGGGACAGTCAGGGGGCATCAGGGGACATCAGAGGGCATCAGAGGACAGTCAGGGGGCATCAGGGGGCATCAGAGGGATAGTCAGGGGGCATCAGGGGGCATCAGGGGGACAGTCAGGGGGCATCAGGGGGCATCAGAGGGATAGTCAGGGGGCATCAGGGGGCATCAGGGGACATCAGGGGGCATCAGGGACAGTTAGGGGGCATCAGGGGGCGTTAGGGGGCATCAGGGGGCATCAGGGGACAGTCAGGGGTCTTCAGGGGGCATCAAGGGGCAGTCAGGGGGCATCAGGGGGCAATCAGGGAGCAGTGCCTGGTCCGCCGTGCCCGTCTTTACGCCCCGGCCAGTGGGACCTGCAGTGGGACCGCCCCGCCCGGCACACCCGCCACGGGGTCCTGCTGAGCGGCTCCAGATGGTGGAGGAGAGAACCCGGTGATGCTGGGTCTGATCCAGTGACCAGAGGCTCCGCCCTCCCCCCTCCCCCCCAGGCCGCGCCTGCCCTGGCCCAGGCGTGTCCTGGAGCCTCCACCTCTGTCAGCCTCCGTCCCAGCAGGGTCCCTCTCCCGCAGGCCACCCCCCTGCACCGCGCAGACCTCTCCCTCCCGGGATGGGGGCGCTTCTCTCAGCTCATCAGTGGCAGCCCCCCCCCCCCCCAGGCACCAGCCTCTGCAATGTCTCCCGCTGTCCAGGAAGGGGCAGCAGCGCCTCTGACTCTCAGGCACAGGCTGCCCCTGCCGCCCTCCTGCCGCTCTCACCCCCACCTGGACCTCAGATCACCTTCCCATGACCTTGACCCGCCCGGATGCTCAGATTCCCCTCCCTGACGGCAGACGGCGGGCGGCGGGCGGCAGGCGGGCACACTCACGTCCAGGGACTCCAGGCAGTACCAGCAGAAGGCGTGCTTGCAGTTCTTGCACATCATCTGGGCGCAGCCTTCGTCCCGCTCGATGTAGACCTTGCACTTGGGGCAGCGCTTGATGGGCGCGTCGTCCTCCTCCTGCCTGAACCCCGAACTGCGGGAGAAGGGGGTCAGGGCCGCCCGCAGGGCCCAGGGGCAGGCGGACCGCTGTGCTGGGCCCGGGGCTTCCCGGAGGGACCAGGGCGCTTGTTACACGGAAGAGGGAGGACAGGAGCCAGGCTTGGGGGCTGATAAGGAGTCCCAGGAACGCGGTGGGGTGGGGGCAGAGACCAGTGTTCCGGGCACTTCCCCACTCCCTCCCCCCCCACCACCAGCCGGACCTACCTGCTGTCCCCGGGGAGGAAGGCCATGGGCATGGTCTCCGGGCAGCCCCGGCCGGGGTGCCAGCTGGCCTTGCAGGTGGAGCAGAACTCCGTGGCGCAGGCCTGGCACTGCACCGGCTGCGGCGTCTGCAGCCCCAGCTCCGGGAGCGGGCACACGGCCTGGCAGGCGGACACCGGGCACCAGGTCCGGCAGGGGTCCAGCAGCACCTCTGGCACAGGGACGGGGGCCGGTCAGGCGTGTGGGCGGGGCCTCCCCCAGACCCAGCGTCACGTTCTTAATCTTATTTCACTTATAAATAGATGTTTGCTGACTTCACAGAGGCAGGGAGCGGGAGGGAGAGGAACATCAGTGAGGAGAGAGTCCTGGGTCGGCTGCCTCCTGCACACCCCACACTGGGGATGGAGCCCGGTCAGGGCGCAGGCCGGGAATGGAGCCGTGACCGCCCGGGTCACAGGGCAGCGCTCACACGGAGCCGGGCCTCACAGTTCTCCCCGTGAACACTGTGAGGCCCAGCCGCCAAACCCCAACGCCAGGCCCCACGCACACACACAAGCTCCTCCCGGCGGGCTCAGGGCTGAGCGCCGACCTAGGACCCAGGAGGTCAGAGTTCGATTCCCGGTTCTGGGTTCCATCCCCAGTGGGGGTGGGCAGGAGGCAGCGGTCAGTGATGCTCTCTCCCTTCCTCTCTGAAACCAATAGAAACGTTTCTTAATTAAATAAAACCAGCCCCTGAGAAGAACCGCGAGGCCCCAGGCTGGCTTTGCTTCTCGGAGGAGGCCACACCTCCTTTATCATCATGTTATTTGGAGAAGTGGCCTCACGAGGAAACATCGCCAGAGTTTCTTCACACACAGAGACTGGACGGGGACTCCGCCGTCCTCTGGCCTCCCGCACCCACTTCCCCTGCGGACCGGGGCGGCGGAGGCAGGAATGGACGCCCGTGACGCAGACCAGGGCCCAGGTCCCCATCCAGGCGGGAGTGGACAGCCCAGCCGTGGCGGCAAACCGAGCTGGAAGTCTCAGGCCGGCATGCTCCCAGCGGGTTTGGCATGAAGGACCGGGCACCTACCTCTTTCAAACTGCAGCTTCTTATATCTCTGCATGATCTCAGCTGCCACCATGCACTCGATCTGAGGGAGAAAACACACGCACGACGAGGTGTGACAAGCTGATAACACACACACACACCCCCGCACCCGCACCCGCACCCCCACCCGCCCCCGCGGTCCCGGCTCGCGCCTCATGCTCCTGCAGGCGGCCCTGCTTCGGGCAGGCGGCGTCAGGGCAGCTGATGGCGGTTGCCAATCCTTCTCCGATCAGGAGCTCCACGTACTGCTTCAGGCACTGCAACAGACCGAGGCGCAGACACACACGTTCCACGTCACAGGCGTGGTGTGCAGACGGGACGCAGACCTGACCCCCCCGAGGCCGGCACCCACCAGCGTGCAGAACACACAGCGGCACTGGGCCAGCGTGGTCATCTGCTCCAGCGGGTACTCGCCCAGGCACAGCTTGCAGGACACCAGCGGGTCCAGGGCCAGGTCCCACGTGGGCCGGTACCACGCCGTGGTCATGGCCGAGCAGTCTGCGGAGAGAAGGCGTGGTCAGACCCTCTGCTCCTCCTGAGCCAGGGCAGGCAGGGGCTGCATCTCCCGGCTGCGGCCGGAGGGGAGACCGGGCGGAGGCAGAGGCCTGCCGGGGACCCTGGGGTTTCGGGGACCCCCCGGGGTGCTCCGAGAGGTTCCCCGGAGAGAGGCCCCCGACGTGGGTCTGTGGGCGGTTCCTTCCCTGTGTGGATGGAGACGGTCAAGGTCCACAGATCCCACATCCCTCTGAGGCCCTGAGTAAGGGGACCCCCCCCGGCCCCGCACCCAGGCCAGAGGCAGAGCCTTAGCAGCCGGAGCGGCCGCTGCTGAGAGAGCCATCGATGGGGCGCTGGCCTCAGCCCCGGGGACCTGAGGGACCTCGCCTTCCACCCTGGCTCCATCCACAGCCCGGGGCCGGAACCTCGGACACGGCCCCTGGCCTCCTTCCCCCTCACGGGTCCCAGTCTGCTCATTCAGGGACGCCCGTCCGCGTCACACCAGCACGCAGGAGGCCAGGCCCAGCCCCATCCTCCGACACACGCTGCCCGCCCCTCCCAGGTCACGGTCCGACTGCAGGCTGGCGCATGCCCGCGGGGTGGGCTCCGTCCCCAGCTGGGAGCGTGTGGAGGCAGGCGTCAATCAGTGCTTCTCTCTCATCACGGACGTCTGTGTGTGTGTGTGTGTGTGTCTCTCCCGCTCCCTTCCTCTCTGGGATCAATAATAAACATGCTTTTAAAAAAAAAAAAAAAAACAAAAACCTGGCTTGTCCTCCAGGGGGCGCTGGCCGCTCACTGCATGGGGGCGGGGGGGGGGGGGGTGGCCAGACTGTGCTAAAGGCCTGGGTCCGAGGTCAGTCTCTGGCCCGGGACAGGGTCCCGGGTGAACACACCGTCCTGGAATCGCGGACGTGGGCCCCGGGTGCGGGTGTGGGAGAGATCACTCCCTCCTGCGTTTCGAACCCAAGTCCCCGGCCCCTCCACGTCCACCTGCTGCATGTGGGAGCGCCACCTGCTGGGGACGCGCGTGGGGTCCCGGCCGACGTGGCCCCAGTGCGTTCCAGAAGGCGGGAGCCGAGGTCCCCCTTCCGCCTGGAGCCCCTGAAGGGACCCCCCTCCTCTCCTGCCCTTACCACTGCCCGTCCCCCAGGCCAGTCCCCCTGCTGTCCCCCCAGACCAGTCCCCCCGCTGTCCCCCCAGACCAGTCCCCCTGCTGTCCCCCCAGGCTGGTCCCCTGTTGTCCCCCACAGACCAGTCCCCCCAGGCCGGGTCCCCCGGTGTCCCCCCCAGACCAGGCCCTACCACTATCTGCCCCACCCTCACCCCCGCCGTCCTCCCGGGATCAGGACCCCTGCTGTCCCCCCGGGCCGGCCCCCCCGCCGTCCGCCCCCCCGCCCGCCGCCGCCCAGCGAGGCCCTTCCTGTTTACATGCTCTGGGAGGCCTGACCCGGCGCACACACTGCGGGCTCCACCCTCCTTCCTCCCGGGCGGACGGACGGCCACTCGCACTCACCTGGAGATGGCCCGGCCCCTCCCCCAGGCCCGGCCCCTCGGTCAGACCCCAGCGCCCAGCACCGTCCGCGTCCCCTTCGTCCCGACCCCCTCGCTGCCGACAGGGCCTGGTTCATCCCGAATCGCGCCTGTGTCTGAGCCCGGCCGCACCGGGCGGCCACAGGCCGGAGGAGGGTGTGAGGGAATGTGCCGGAGTCACAGAGCAGAGCGGAGACACAGGCTGTGTCCCGGGGAGCGGGCAGCGGGAGCTTACGGGGCAGCCAGCCTCCAGGAACATCTGGTGGTTCTGTCCGTCCAGCAGCTCAGGGGGGTCAGGGGGCGCCTGCCCCTTCAGCGTGGGCTGGGGCCGCCACGGAGCTGTGACGGGGACAGACCGCGGAGGACAGGGGCAGCGGACAGACAGATGGGAGGACAACAGACCAGGAGACAGTGGACGGGACAGGGGGACAGCGGCCGGACAGATGGGGGGTCAGCGGGCGGACGGATGGGGGGTCAGCGGACGGACAGACGGACGGGGGGACAGATCAGCCGGGACGGGCGGTCAGGAAGGAACAGGTGGTGTGGCCGCTGGGCCAGACCCGAGGGCCTCCCTGACAGGGGGACTGTCGTCCAGGGCGACACCCTCCTCGCCGCAGACACGGAGAACCGCATGAGACGCTGACCGTGACGGCTGCGCGGACCCGGACAGGGGCCACCGACCGTGTCACAAACATCCGTCACCGTCCACGGACACCAGCACCAGCTGAGCCCTCACGCGATCCGTGAACCGGACTCGCCCCGGCAGCGCCCACGCAGCCCTCAGCCTCTGTCTTCAGGCGGCGACCAGGGTCAGATGAGGTCCTAGCGACACCCTCCCCTCACGCCCCACGGCCTCCCCTCACGCCCCACGGCCTCCCCTCACGCCCCACGGCCTCCCCTCACGCCCCACGGCCTCCCCTCACCCACCACGGCCTCCCCTCACGCCCCACGGCCTCCCCTCACGCCCCACGGCCTCCCCTCACGCACCACGGCCTCCCCTCACGCCCCACCACGGCCTCCCCTCACCCACCACGGCCTCCCCTCACGCCCCACGGCCTCCCCTCACGCCCCACGGCCTCCCCTCACGCCCCACGGCCTCCGCACAGAGGCATCAGGGAGGGGGGCGGACAGACAGATGGGAGGACAACTGGACCTCCAGGCCCTCAGCCCAGCCACACCCTGAGGGCCTGGTTCCAAGGAGGAGAGAGAGGAGGGGAGAGGGGGGAGGGGGGAGGAAGAGAGAGTGGGAGGGAGAGAAGAGCGAGGGGAGGGGAGGAGGGAAGAGGAAGGAGGGGAAGGAGGAAGGGAGGGAAGGAGCGAGGGGAGGAGAGGAGGGAGGGAGGAGGGAGGAGGGAGGAGGAGGGAGGAAGGAGGAAGGGAGGGAAGGAAGGGAGGGGAAAAGGAGGGAGGGAGAAGGGGGAAGGAGCGAGGGGAGGAGAGGAGGGAGGAGGGAGGGAGGGAAGGAAGGGAGGGGGAAAGGAGGGAGGGAGGAGGAAGGAGGGAGGGAAGAGGAAGGGAGGAGGGGGGAGGGCGGAAGCAGCAGGCTACACCGGACACTCTCGGCGGAAGCGCAGACAATGGACAGCGAGGACCCACAGACGAGAGGACCGGCTGGCTGAGCTGCCCCCCCGCCTGCCACCCCCGCCTCCTGAGCGAGTTCATGGAGACTCGGTGCTTGTGAGGCCTCATGCTCCCAACTCAGCGCCTGCCCGGCCGTGAGCGGCAGCGGCAGTCACTTCAGGATCAGACCCACCAGGCCGGGGCCTGGGCGCGGGCAGGAAATGCCGGGGGGATGGGGGGGGGGCACGGCCTGGAGCCGCCCGCGCCCTCCCAGTGCAGGCGGCCCCGGCAGACAGGCGGCCGCGGAGACGGCCCAGAGGCCTCAGCAAGCCCAGCTGCGGTGCCTCGGGGGCGGGGGGGGGGGGGCGCCCCGTGAGCACACGCATCCTCCGCCAGAGGCCGTGGGGTCCCAGCAGAGCCCGGGCGAGGCCCGGAGACCCCCCCCCCCCGGAGCTGGGGCAGACCCGGCCCTTCACCCCTCAGACACACAGTGGGGGCCTCCCCAGAGCCCCACACCGAGCTGCTTAACACGGACCTCAGAGAGGAAGGAGGGAGGGAGATGGAAACACCGATGACGAGAGAGACCCCTGATCAGCTGCCTCCTGCTCGCCCCACGCAGGACCGAGCCCGCCACCAGGGCCTGACCTCCTGGTTCACAGGTGGACACTCAGCCCCTGAGCCAGGCCGGCTGGGCACCGAGCTTTAACTGTCTCCGCAGCGTCTGTGTCTCAGCCTGTCCCCACGCCGGCCCCCTGCCCCCCACGCCGGCCCCCTGCCCCCCACGCCGGCCGCCTGCCCCCCACGCCGGCCCCCTGCCCCCCACGCCGGCCCCCTGCCCCCCACGCCGGCCCCCTGCCCCCACGCCGGCCCCCTGCCCCCCACGCCGGCCCCCTGCCCCCCACGCCGGCCGCCTGCCCCCCACGCCGGCCCCCTGCCCCCCACGCCGGCCGCCTGCCCCCCACGCCGGCCGCCTGCCCCCCACGCCGGCCGCCTGCCCCCCACACCGGCCGCCTGCCCCCACGCCGGCCCCCTGCCCCCACGCCGGCCGCCTGCCCCCACGCCGGCCCCCTGCCCCCACGCCGGCCGCCTGCCCCCCACGCCGGCCCCCTGCCCTCCACGCCGGCCCCCTGCCCCCCACACCGGCCGCCTGCCCCCCACACCGGCCGCCTGCCCCCCACGCCGGCCGCCTGCCCCCCACGCCGGCCGCCTGCCCCCACGCCGGCCGCCTGCCCCCACGCCGGCCCCCTGCCCCCACGCCGGCCGCCTGCCCCCACGCTGGCCGCCTGGCCGGGCCCCACAGGAACAGACACAGGGGAGCCCCACACCCAGCTCCACGGGCTCAAAGTCATGCGGCAGGCGGCCAGTGGGCGGCGCTGTGACAGCAGACACACGGTCCCTGAGCTTGGCCCTGGCCTTGGGAGCGGCCTCCTCACCCCCAGGGCTCAGGGACGCAGGAGGCTCGCCCACACCCTCCCCGCCCTGTGCCGTGGGCAAACCCCCCCGGGCCACATTCGCCACGTTCGCCAGGATGGCTGTCTCTTCCTGACTCACGCGGGAAGTGGCAGCCCCACGGGGCATCGGGGTAAAGCCGGGGTGGGGGGTGGCCGAGGGGGCAGGGCGGCGCCCCATCCCTGCTCTGGACAATCTCGCGCCCTGGCCCCTGGCCCGCCCTGCCCCTTCCCGCCGTGACCGGAGGACGGGACGCACGGACGGAGCGGGCCCAGCTCAGGGGCGTCTCCTTCCAGGCCCGGCTGAGGACAGACCCAAAGTCTGAGGGGGCGTGGCCATGGAACGGCCGAGAACGCTGGGACCGTTTTCGCTGGGACCGTTCCCCCTCGGACCCGGGGCCTTGCCTGTCCCGCCATCCCCCCGCGGGGCGCCCAGGACTCACTCAGAATCAGCTCCGACATGGCGGCCGGGCCCCGGTGTGGACACGGAGCTGTAGCCAACGGGTATTCACCCAGCCCGGCCGGGGGCTCCGGGCCCGAGCGTCCCCCCAGGAGGCAGGAGGCCAGGGTTCGATTCCCGGCAGGGCACAGGCCCGGGTTGTGGGCTCGGTCCAGTGCGGGGCGTGCAGGAGGCAGCCGGTCTGTGATTGTCTCCCTTCACTGGCGTTTCTCTCTGTCTCCCTCCCTTCCTCTCTGGAGTCAGTAAAAATATAATTTTAAAATAATAATTTTAAAAAAGGAATATTCTGGAAGACGGAGGGAGTGCCGGGCAGACACAGGCTCTGTGCGCCCCGGCTCCTTTGTCTCCGAGCAGGAGGCTCTGCCCCAGCCTGCCCCGGGGACCCGCCCCGATCCACTGACGCAACCCCCCCCCCCCCCAGCAGCTGCGACCTCACTTCTCCCCGGGAAACCACCTGGAGCAGGTGTGCGGCCGGGGCGTCCCGGGGGACCCTGATCAGGCCGGAGGACGCGGTGATTCCAGCCACGACCACGGCCCGGCTCACGGCCAGGGCCTCCGGGGGAGTCCTCTGTGGGCAGTCCTCCATTTATTTGCGTGACGCTTATTAATTTGTGCAGTTATACGGAGTCTGGTAAGCTACTGTTCGAGAAAAAACATTAACTTTTATTAAAGCGCTCCACTCGTTTACCTCAGCCCTCGCTGTTCAGCCTGTCTCCGTCGGAACGGACCTGTGTTCCTGTGAAAACGGGAGCTTTGGGTTTTTGGGGCCACATCCACGCACACCGTGTTCATCCCACGGCTGACCTGCTTGTTCTAGAACCACAGCGCCACGGAACATAGCGCCCGCTCTGCCCACGGCCCACGGAGGGCAGAGGTCACCACCCGGGGTCAGGGGACGTCCCCCGGGCGGGCGATGAACTTGGGTGCGGAAAGCGTCTCCGCGGCCCTGAGGCCGTTCCTCTCTCCTGCCCACCTCCCCCTCCGGCTACCCGGCCTGTAACCGCACCGGCGGGCGCCCGTCTCTCCGGGCGAGCTGAGAAAATGGCTGTTGTCACCTGTGTGTTCCAGCCTGAGCAGGCCGGCGGGGAGGGGAGGGGAGGGGAGGAGAGGGAGAGGGGAGGAGAGGGGAGGGGAGGGCAGGGGAGGGGAGGGGAGGCCAGGGGAGGGGAGGGGAGGGGAGGGGAAGGGAGGGAGGCCAGGGGAGGGGAGGAGAGAGGAGGCCAGGGGAGGGGAGGGGAGGGGATGGGAGGGGAGGGGATGGGGGAGGGGATGGGGGAGGGGAGGGAGTCGGCACGGAGCCCTCCCTACAGCCGCGGCCGCAGGACCCGCTTCAATTACGGGAGCAGCTTTCTGCCCAGAACCCACCCGGAGCGCTGGTTTGCGGGAGGAGGTGGGGGGTGGTGCCAGCTGGGTTCGTCCTGGCCAGAGTCCCACCTGGCTCGCTCCGTGTCCCCACCGCTCCGGGCCCTGCTCCGCCCGCTCTCCGCTCGCACCCTGAGGCTGTCCGCTCAGTGCTTTTACAAACATACCCTCCCTGACCTCAGAGAGGGAGAAACATCAGCGACGAGAGAATCCCGATCGGCTGCCTCCGCAGGCCCCCCACCGGGAGGAGCCCACAGCCCGGCCTGTGCCCTGAGCCCACAGCCCGGCCTGTGCCGGAGCCCACAGCCTGAGCCTGTGCAGGAGCCCTCAGCCTGAGCCTGTGCCCTGAGCCCACAGCCTGGCCTGTGCCGGAGCGGGAATGGGACCGTGGCCCCCGGGTTCCTGAGCCCACAGCCCAGCCTGTGCCAGAGCCCACAGCCCGGCCTGTGCCCTGAGCCCACAGCCCGGCCTGTGCCCTGAGCCCACAGCCCGGCCTGTGCCCTGAGCCCACAGCCTGGCCTGTGCCGGAGCGGGAATGGGACCGTGGCCCCCGGGTTCCTGAGCCCACAGCCCAGCCTGTGCCAGAGCCCACAGCCCGGCCTGTGCCCTGAGCCCACAGCCCGGCCTGTGCCCTGAGCCCACAGCCCGGCCTGTGCCCTGAGCCCACAGCCTGGCCTGTGCCGGAGCGGGAATGGGACCGTGGCCCCCGGGTCCCTGGCCGCCGGGAGCGTGTTATCGCTCTCGCGCCGAGCACGGCTCCGGGAAGGGAGCGCCCTCGGAGCAGGAATCTGACTCCCGGGAAGGACCAACCGCCCGAGGGCGAGGGCGAGGGCGAGGGCGAGGGCGAGGCCGGCCTGAGAGCCGCCGACTCACCTCGGACGTGGAAGAGGGAGGAGGGTTTGTCCTTCCTTCCCAACAAACCGTCCCCTGTTCGCAGGGAAAGACGAGAAACGGCGAAAAGAAAACACGATAAACCCAAGCCAGGAGGATGCCCGGGACAGCTCTCCCTCACAGAGCAGGGCTTTCCGAATTTCCCACACACACACACACGCGCTCACACACGCGCTCGCACACGCACACACACGCAGAGACACACACTCACGCACGCTCACACACGCTCACACACGCTCACACACGCAGAGACACACACTCACACACGCACACACTCACACACGCACACACGCAGAGACACACACGCACACACACGCTCACACACGCGTACACACACGCACACACACGCTCACACATGCACACACACGCTCACACACGCTCACACACACGCAGACACACACTCACACACACGCACACACACGCAGAGACACACACGCGCACACACGCAGAGACACACACGCGCACACACGCTCACACATGCACAGACACACACATGCAGAGACACACACGCACACACGCACACACATGCAGAGACACACACGCACTCACACACGCACGCGTACACACACGCACTCACACACACACGTACACACGCACTCACGCACACGCACACACACGCGCACACACACGCACGCACGCACACGCACTCACACACGCGCGCACACACGCTCACACGCGCTCACACGCACGCACGGGCACACACACGCGCACACACGCTCACGCACGTGTACACACACGCTCACACACGCTCACGCACACGTACACACACGCGCACACACGCTCACGCACACGTGCACACGCGCACACACGCTCACGCACGCGTAGACACACGCACTCACACACGCGCGCACACGCTCACGCACGCGCACACACGCTCACACACGCTCACACACGCTCACGCACTCACGTGCACACACGCACACACACGCACACACACACGCACACTCACACACACACATGCAGAGACACACACACTCACAGAGACACTCACACACACACACACACTCACACACGCACTCACACACACGCGCACACTCACACACACACACACACTCACACACACACACACTCACACACGCACACACACAGGCACACGCACACACAGCCCTTTGCCGGCACAAACTGCCGTGAGCTCACAGTCCGGTCCGCGCCAAGGCCGGCAGGAGCCGCTCCCCCCCCCCCCCCCCCCCCCCCCGGCCTTCGGGCTCAGGAAGCAAACAGCAGGGGGGGGGGGCTGAGGGGAGCCGCCGACCCCTGCAGTGGGTGGGAGCAGGAGGCCCACAGCCCCCGCCCTCTCCTGTGCGGACACAGCCCAGACCCCCTCCCCGGGAGGGAGCCGAGGGCCAGGAGGCGGGCGGGCGGCCGGGCCCTGACCGTGGGCAGCCCCGGTGGGCTGCTCTCCGCACCTGGCTCGTGGCCGCGCGAAGCCGCCTCCCGGTGTCTGCCGGCACCGCGTGCCCGCCGGCCGCGGGCCCCGTGCCCGTCAGTCAAGGGCGTGCCCTCTGTCTGTTCGCCCGGCCAGCTTTACCACGCGGCGGCGGGGTCCCCCAAGGCGCCCTCTTCCCGGGAGGTCACGTGGCCCCCTCCCCCCTGCGTCCCGGGGGGGCCCTCCAGCGGAAGCCCCTGGCGTGCACCCCCAGGACGGATCGAGCTGTCCGGCTGTCGGTGTTGTTTTTTCTTCCCAAACGCACGAACATCTTGGGGTAACGTTTACAGGGTGAGATGAGGTGAGGTCCCAGCGAGGGGAGAAGATTCTATTTGCTCACATTTGTTTTAAATGTTTGTTTCCTGACTCCCGCGTGAGGTTAGCCTGTGCTTTTCTTTAATTTCCTTTGCCTGATTTTGAGGGGACCCCCCCCCCCATTTTATGTTTTTCCTGCTCCTCAAAGATTCCGTGTCCGCCTGGAACGGCCGCCTCGGAACGAGGCAGGGCTCGGAGGACAGCGACCTGCGCCTTCTTCGCTGGAAGGTTCTCTTTGCTCAGGGTTACAGGCTCCACCCCCAGTGGGGGCCGTGCAGGAGGCAGCCGATCCGTGATTCTCTCTCATCACTGGTGTTTCTCTCTCTCCCTCTTCCTTCTTCTCTGAAACCAATAAAAAATAAGTGTAAAAATAAAAATGAATAAATAAGTGACGAATGCTCCCAGAGAAACATACTCCCGTGGCCTCATTCAGCCCCCCGCCCGGCTCCCCTCTCGGAAGCATTGGCAGCCGTCCGTGTCCCCGATGCTCCCCTCCCCCCCCCAAACCCACACCCGCCGGGCGCGCTGCCGCCAGGCCCACACGGCATCTCACCGTGTTTGCCAAAGCCACCGCCGGGCTGCGGGCACGGAGCCAACACCTAGCACCCCGGCCACGCTCACCAGGCCACCCGGACTCGGCTCCTGGCCCCGCCCGCCCGGGCCATTCCCGGGGCTCCGACAGCCACACGTGGGGCCCGCCTCCCGGCCCGTGCCCCCAGGTCTCCTCTGCGGCCTCAGGGAGCAGGAGGTCCTACCGCCTCTCCCCTCGCTGGGACCTCACCTCGTCTCACCCTGTAAACGTCACCCCAAGACTCCCTCTGCGTCCCAGCCGACCACGGTCTCCGGCCACGGTCTCCGGCCACGGTCTCTGGCCACGTGTGGGCACAGCGGCCACAAAGGGCTCCGTGGGCCCCGTCGTCCCCAACGCGACCTGAGCGAAGCGGGGCTCCCGCTCTCGGCGCCGAGACCGTCTCCGCCGGCAGACGGGCCGCCTCGGGCGGCACAGCTCCATCTGCGCCGCCCACGCCGCCATCTGCCGGAGCGAGGCTGGTCCGCACCAGAGCCGCCACGCTCGCCGCCTCGGCCCGCGGGAGCACGGCGCTCTGCCGTCCGGGTCGGCCGGGCGCCATGGAGCTCCAACGGCCTCGCTGTCCCTGACCCCCTCCTCCCCACGCCTGCGCCATCACCAGCCCACGAACCCCGGGCGCACCCGTCCCTCCTCTGCTTCAGCCCTGCGCCCCTCCCATCGCCGAGCCCCGCTCCCCCGAGAATCGGCCGGGCCGGGTACGGGGTCCCTGCGAGCCCTGAGGACACGCCGGGCAGCTGCTCCCACGCCCCCCAGGTCCCCCTAGCCCCCCTCCCCCGCCCCCCACGCCGCCCCGCCCCGGCCCTGCCTCCTCCTCCCAGCACCACTCCTGCTCCGGACGCTGAATAGCGGCTCCAGCTTCCCGCACCCCTGAGGTCCACGGTCAAGGTCACCTTCCCGGCGAGACCTCCCAGCCCTTCCATTCAAAGCCACGCCCTCCCCGGCCCACCACACGCCGTCCCCTTCTCTCCTCCACATGCCCCGGCACCCGGTGTGGCTTCGGCCTGTCCCTCCCCCTCCCGCCCTCACGCCAGAGCGGGGCTGGTGTCTGCGTCCCCGGACTCCGGGTCAGAGGAGCCGGCCCGCAGGCTCCCGGTGAAGGAAGGAGCCGGTCGGCCCAGACGCACCCTCGGGCCTTCCCGCCCCCGCTCCCCGGTCTCCGGCACAGGGCACGGCGCTCCGGCTGCGAGGAGCCGCGGGAGGCCCTGGTGGGGGTTGTTATGAAACGTCACCGAGACGGCACGCCCTGAGCCGAGGTCCCGCCTCACGGCCGCCCGGGGCGGGCTGGCCACGGCTCCCACGGGTGGCTCCCGTGGGGTGGAGACGCACTTACGGGCAGCCCTTCCGTCTCCCCCGGCAACGGCCTGCGAGGCCGCTAAGCCAGCGGTCGGCAAACTCATCGGCCCACAGAGCCACATACCAACCGCACCACGACGGACATGTCTCCGGAGAGCCACGAGCTTTAAACGTAAACTTCTTCTCACGCCACTTCTTCCACACAGACGCCCAGGCCGTGGTGTTCTGTGGAAGAGCCACCCTCAAGGGGCCAAAGAGCCGCCTGTGGCTCGAGAGCCGCGGTTTGCCGGCCACGGCACTAAGAAGGCAGCAACGAAGCTTTGCCAACTCAAACCTGCCGAGTGCCACGTTACCTCTGAGAAGCCGGGGCAGGAGGGGCCGGGCTGTCTTCTGGCCAAATCCTGGTGTGCAGACGCGCTGGGCCCAGGTGTGCTGTGTTCCGTGTGCAGGGGTGCTTCAGCTGGCTCCTCCCTCACGCCCGGCCACGCGTGTGGAGAAGTGGACGAGGCCCCTGGGCACCGCAGCGTGTCACGGCCAGCAGGCCACCGAGCACCTGGGAGACAGGAGGGCCACAGAGCTCAGAGGGCGGCCTGCAGGGGGAAGGGAGCACACGCCATCCCCTGTGCGTCCGTGTGAGATCACCCCACAGAGCCAGCGGGGCCAACACGCACTGACCGTTCTGTCCGCCTCTCACCCGTCTCATCAGCTGTGTGCACATCAGCACACACACACACACACACACACACACACACACACACACACGTGACCGGACGCCGGGCCTCGCAATGAAGGAAATGGACCGAAAGGCGCCGTCCTTCACCTGTCCCATCGGCAGCCACTAAAATCCCTCCGCGGAGGAATGAAGACTCAGACCGCTGACTGTGGTAAAGGAAGACCTTCACTCGCTTCTCAGGAATATAGTAACGAGTGCCGCCTGGAAAACCACCTGGGAGTGGGCGAAATATCAACCACACGCACCTCTGACCCCCACATGCCACCCCGAGGACTGACTCACGGGTGGACCGGCACCAGCGTGGCCTGTCACTGAGCACGTTCTTGGCGGCACACGGGACGGGCACACACACGGGGCCCCCCGAGGAGCCGTGACGGGGGGCATGGGAGTGAGACATGCAGTGTCACCCCAAAGTGAGACCGAGCTCAGGCCCCAGTGTCGGCACGAACTGGGGTGGAAGACAGAACAGCAAGAAAATAAAGGCGTCAGGAAGCAACTCCTGTAAACCCATTTGTGCACACACCTATCTGGGAGAGGCTGACACCCCTGATTTTTCTAGAATTTTTTTTAAAAAAAGGAAAATCGGTAGGAAGTCCCGTCCTGTCACCTGGCCCCTGTTTCCTCACTGCTGCGCAGGGAGCGGCACGCCTCCCGCTGAAGGTTCTGACGTGTGTGTGACCCTGAGCTACACGCACCGAGAAAGGAATTCCTTTCCGAGGATCACACAACGAAGCCGGGTGATCCCTCCGTGGGAAACTGCTGTGTTTCCGTTATCCTCAGAGAGTCCCTTATCCTGTAGGTGAACCTGCTATTTTTAGAAAGGCCCCTTGCCCTGGGACAAACCTGTTTTTGTTTAAGAGACAGGAAAGGATAAACTTCACTGTCTGACCTTGCAGGCTCGCCGCCTAAGGGAACAGACTGACGTGGATACTAATTCCCAAGGTCTCAGACCAAGGGTTCGCTCACGCTGACCTCGAGGTTGCAAACTGTTTGCAACCATCCCCTACGCCCGTGGCCGGCAGACCGCGGCTCGCGAGCCACCTGCGGCTCCTTGGCCCCTGGAGCGTTCCAACGTCGCTTCTTCAGAACAGACGGGCCCAGGCCGAACACCGACGTCTGCGCACGGCCGCGGAGCTTCCATCGCACTGTCCGTGCGCGCCCGCACGTGGTGTTTTGCGGGAGAGCCACACTCGGGGGGCCGCAGAGCCGCATGTGGCTCGCGAGCCGCGGTTTGCCGCCCACGGGTCTAAGGGAACAGACTGACCTTGATAAGAATTCCCATAGTCTCAGGCCAAGGGTTCGCTCACGATGATCTCAAGGTTGAAAACGGATCGTAACCGTCACCTGCACTGAGCTCTTGGTGAAATCTGCAGACAGAGGAGCTCGAAGATACAAACCCGGGAACTTCCTGTGTGCTGTTTGCTCAGCGATTTGGAAGAGACCCCTCCCGGGGCCCCGCGATCAGTGGCTCCTGATGAACGGGCTCACGGAGGCACGGTGTCGCCGGCCAACGCATAACACAGCCGTGAGTGAGGCCTGGCGCCGCCTCTGCACAGACATCCCCCCCCCCACCGGCTCTGCATCCCGGGCTCCAGAACCCGCCTCCGCGCTGGGGGCCTGCTGGGCATCCCCCCAGGGGAGTCCTGAGCTCTTCCTGCCCCCCCCCCCGTCTCCCTCCCTCTCCGTCCACCACGAGTGGCCAACCGGCACCGGCGCCGACACTGCCGGACGCACAGCCGAGCCTCCGCTGCCTGACCCGCAGGTCACGGGAGCCCTCGGCCTCCCAGCCCCTCGCCCCCCGGTGGAGGGGTCCCGTGGCTGCCGCTCCATCCCAAGCCCCAGTTCGAACACCCCGAGCTCCCGGGAGCCAGCGTCCGCCGCTGCCGTCCGCGGAGGCTTCGCACGCCGTCCGTGTGGCGTGCGGATGAATGGAGGGCTTGTCCGGCCCACAAAGCGGCCTCTGTTCCCGGCCCGCGCCCAGCGGCTCTTCGGAGACAGAGGCCCTCAGTCTCACTCCCCGAGGCCTGCCCAGCGACCCACATCTGCCTGCCCCGGGCGGGCGGGCGGGGCAGGGGGCGGAACGCACTCCCAGCTCGCTGGCTGTCCGTCCAGGGCAGGAGCCGTGTCCTCATTCTCTCCGGTGAGGAGGGCGTGTGCTAATTCCACCGTCGCCCGCGTCAAGGAAATGAATCTGACTGGGAGGCACTGAAGCGTCCATCTTCTACAAAAACTGCTGTTTGACCTGTTAACCCTGCCCCTGGGCTTCTGTAAGCGCTCGCTTGCTTCAGTACCAAGGAGAGTAACACGCCTCCCGCTCCAGCCGGGCCACGGAACCTTCCCCGACAAGGTTGTCGGTGCTGGCGCCAGGCAGGCCTCTGGCGGAGGCCGCAGGGCCCAGCACAGGGGCTCTTTCAGAATTTGCGAAGGGGCCGGGAACACCCCGCGTGGGGAGACAGAGAAGGTAAAGCATGACCAGGGAACGTTCCTCCGGAGAGTTTTCCTCCGGGCGGACTCCCTCTCTCAGCGCCGCTCGGCTCCTCTCCGGATTTCCGAACGGCGCGGAGCTGGGCTGCGGGCACCGTCCGAGCCGGAGGCCACGGACCTCAGGCCCCGTCCGATGCCGCCGGACCGTTGGCCGATCCGTGTCCCCATTTTGTCCATCCAGGAAGGGGGAGCAGTTCCAGGGGACCTCTCTCTCCGGGGCTCCCCGAGGAGGCGGTCCATAAAACGTCTCTGGGAAACGCCGTTCCAGCAGGAGCGCTGAGGCTCTGCGGGGGCAGGGCAGGGCGGGCCGCCGTGGGGTCCCGGGCGGAGGCGGCCAGGAGCCAGATGGAGGAGCGGGGGAGGGGGAGGCCGCCTGGCGCTGGGTCCATCTGGACGCCATTTCCCGGTTGGATAAAGCCCGGCCTCCGTCCGCAAGGATGGAAGGCCTTGCCCCACCGAGCGCGGTCCCGTTCTCCGTGGCTCCGCGGGGAACACGGAGGGACGCCATCACCCTTCTCTCCGCGCTTTTCTCCTCTGGCTGCGGCTCTCGTTTCCAGCGGGAACGCGGGGGGAGACAGCAGCCCCAGGGCCGTGGCTGAGCGTCACCAGGCCTGCCCCCGGCCAGCGCCGGCCCGCGGGCTGCGGTAGCCACCCCGACCTTCAGAAGTCGGCATCGGCCCTGAGGCCCGCACCCCCACCCCCACCCCCACCCCAGGCCCTCTAGCCGCCCTCCCTCCCGCCCGCCGCCGCGGCCGGGACTGATGCTGAAGGCCCCGCCCGCGCGGGCGCGCTTCACCTCCCAGCGGGTGTTTTCGAGCTGCCAGCGCCGGGCTGACCGCGGAGATTCCCATCAGGCGCCCGAGGGCGGGTCACCGCAGACCTGCGCCGAGGGCTGGCTGATGTCCCGGGTGCAGGAGCGGCTCCGGGTCAGGAGCCACAGACAAGTCCGGGCGTGGAGGGCGCAGCCTCAGCATGAGGGGCCTCTCTCCTGGGCAGCTGAGGGCGGTGGGAGGGCAGCACGTGCTGCCAGACCAGTGAGGCTCACAAGAACACGGTCATGTGGTGACCACCGCCTTGTTCGCCTCAGCTTGCCGTCTGCATCTGTCCTGTGGCCTCGGCCAGGCTCAGGAGAGCCCCCTTGACCAGCGGTCGGCAAACCCCTGAGTCAACAGAGCGGCGAACCTGGGCGGCGCGGGAGCCTCAGTTTGCTGACCGTGGACCTAGCCCCAGCTATTCTCTTCGTCTGTCTTTTCTTCATCCTCCGCCGGCCGCCCCCTCCGGGCTCGCCGAACCCTGGGCTGTGCCGGCGCCGCACAGTAGGCAGCGCGCGTGCCCTCCAGGGCGGACCCACGTGGAACGGAAGTTAAAACCACGCACACCTTCCCCGGCTGCCCGCTCCCACTGCGCCCGCGGTGACCGGGGGGGGGGGGGGGGGGGGGGGACGGGACAGGGAATCCCGAGGGACCAGGACGGCCTTCGGGAGCAGCGGGGGGTGGGGGACCCCACAGCACTGTCCGCCGGCCACAGGGGGAGCAGCCAGGAGAGCCTCGCCGATAAGAAGCGGAAGAAGCGGGCGCTGGCCGCTCCCCGAGAGGAGGGGACGGCGGGAGCCTGAGACGCTGCCCGCCGAGGGGGCTCTGGGCTGACGGCTCACACACGAGGGCAGGACCAGGCGGCCTGGCTGAGCGTCGCCCCGGGAACCAGGAGGCCACGCTTCCACTCCCGGTCAGGCCCGGGCCCGGGGCGCAGGCTCCCTCCCCAGGAGGGCGTGCAGGAGGCCCATGATCCCTCTCATCGTGGATGTTTCTCTCTCCCTCTCCCTCCTCCCTGACATCAATAAACACATATTCCAAAAACCAACACACAAAGGCAGCGCGGGACCTGCTGCGAGTCCAGGGACGGAGGGAAAACAAGGTCAGGGCCAAGGCCAGGGCTTCAGGCCAGGGGAGAAGGAATCCGGAGATTACAGCGCTCACAGATAAGGGATGCCTCGGCCCCGCCCGCTCGAAGAGCGAATTCCTTGGAGAACAGGAGCCCCGGAGGCACCGCCCGCGGGCCTGGGCGGGATTCGGTGAGCCCACGGGAAGCACGAAGCATGCAGCTCGATGGCGGGCTGGTGTGCAGAGGAGGAGCGGGCACGGAGCCACGTGGCGGGCACAAGGGGCTCCTCTGTCCCACGGCCGCGACCCCTCACGTTTGAGAGACTAACCCCGTCCTCCCGCACAGACCGCCCCCCTCATTCTTGCCCCACCAGTCTCCCCGCTCTGCGTCCCTCCCTCGGCCTTCCAGCCCCGGCCCCGAAGGCGTGGCCACACGCGCGGACGAGGGAGAGTGCGAGCGGGTCTGTCCCGGGCTGAGCGTGTGAGGGAAAGGCGCCTGGTGCGTTCCGCAGACATTTCCGGGCACCGCTATGTGCGGGCTGCGAGCCGGCGGCACAGGACTCAGCGTGGGGCCGCGGGATGAGGTCCCGGCCCTCGCTGCACCCGGGCTGCAGGTCACACCGCTCACCGCTACGGCCCGGCACCACGGCCACCGGCCACGGCCCGGGGTCTGGCCCCGCTGGCCAGTTTATCACCACGCCGTCCGCCGCCCCCACGGGCCGGCCTGTCCCGGGCGGCCCTGGGCCCCGCAGCCTCGGTCTCCGCTCCCCCCCCCCAAAGCTGCCATGACCCGGACTGTCCTGAGACGCAGAGGCAGCTGCCTGGTGCCTCCGGAAAAGCGGTTCCTTCCGGTAACAGGACAGAGGTGGCCGGCCCCACGCCCCCCTCCTGTCCTGCAGCCTCACACACAGACGGAGCCCGCAGCCCGGGAGAGCTGCTGGGCCCGGGCCACTCTCGGAGGGCAAAGGTAACAGGTGAAGGCCGGCGGAGCCACACGGGGCACCGGGTCTCGGTGAGAGCGCCCGCCGCCACGCCTGCCATCAGCGGCGCCGAGGAGCCCTGTGCCCGGTCCTTGCTGGTGCTCTGTCCGGCCAGACACACGGAGACATATTATACATGTCCGTCCGTGCGAACACGTGCTCCTGACCCTGGCAGGTGGGGTGGGGGTTGAACTCCGAGCCCCAGGATCTGTGGAGGGACCTTGGTCAGGCCTTTGCAGACGGGCGAGGTACCACACGGTCCACAGAGCGGGCCCGCTGACCAGGAGTGTCTGCCGTCTTAGCCTATTCGGTGATCTTTTTTTTATTAAATATATTTTACTTTATTTTTTACAGAGAGAAGGGAGAGGGATAGAGAGCCAGAAACATCGATGAGAGAGAAACATCGACCAGCTGCCTCCTGCACACCCCCTACTGGGGATGTGCCCACAAGCCAGGTACATGCCCTTGACCGGAATCGAACCTGGGACCCTTGAGTCTGCAGGCAGACACTCTATCCACTGAGCCAAACCGGTCAGGGCTCAGATGATCTTTTTCTAAAAATATATTTTTATTGGTTTCAGAGAGGCAGGGAGAGAGAAACATCCATGATGAGAGAGAATCACGGACCAGCTGCCTCCTGCACGCCCCACACCGGGGATGGAGCCCACAACCCGGGCCTGTGCCCTGACCGTGACCTCAGGTCAACACTCAATCACGGAGCCACCCCGGCCAGCCGGGCGGACCATCCTGACCACATCCCGGTGGGAGGGGCTATCGCAGACTCCATTCCTCCCGTTTCGGAGGCCGGGGTGGGTCCGGGTGCCCCGTCCGGGCTGGGACCGCTCTTCCTGCTGACGGTCCGGCCCTCACCGTGTCCCCCCGGACGGAGGGACCGGGTCCCCTGCATAACGGCGCCCACGCCTCCACACCCCACCCCACTGGGGGCCAGGTTGGGACCGTGGACGGGGACACGGCGCCTCCTGCAGCCGGGCCTGCGCGTGAGGAGGGGAGGCAGGAGCCACCAGTGAGCCGCCCGTGGGGGGCCAGCACGCTCGGAGCCACCGAGCACGGCCCAGCGTGGGCGCCTGGCATGCTGCTTCCTGTCCCAGCCGCTCACCGGGGCCACATCCTCTCCGCGCCCCAGCTGGGCCCCGCACGGAGGTCACCGCTCCACTGCGCCTCCGAGTAACGACAGGAGGCCAGGCCCCTCACACACCGCCACCGGCCGGTGCGGCTCTGACAGGAGGCCAGCCCCTCGCACACCGCCACGGGCCGGTGCGGCTCTGACAGGAGGCCAGCCCCTCGCACACCGCCACCGGCCGGTGCGGCTCTGACAGGAGGCCAGCCCCTCGCACACCGCCACCGGCCTGTGCGGCTCAGTGAGCGTCCACCCAGGACCCAGGAGGTCAGGGTTCCATTCCCGGTCCGGGCACAGGCCCGGGTTGGGGCCTCCATCCTGTGCTGGGCGTGCAGGAGGCAGCCGGTCCATGGTTCTCCCCCATCATGGATGTTTCTGTCTCTCCCTCTCCCTTCCTCTCTGAAATCAATAAAAACATTTTTTTAAAAACTGAGTTATAACCACATGAACTCCTAAACGCCAGCTGGGCCAGGACGGGACGGTGTCCACGCCATCAGAGTGGGGTCACTCGCACCCCGTTTTCCCACGGGGACCGGGGTCCGGGCCTGGCCCGCGGAGCAGCAGTGCGGGTGGGGAGCCGGACTCTGGGGCTCACTCCGCACCCCTCCCCTCCTCCCAGCTCGCCCCCCCCTCCTCCACAGCCCTCAGGGCAGACCCGGCGCCCGGAGCCAGATTCCGTGACCTCTTCCCCTCTGACCTCTCTGGGCACAACCTCTTCACACTTTTCAAAAAATAACGAAACAAAACTCAGACAGGAAGCTGCAAAGACGGGGGGCCTCTTGCCAGGGCTGGGGGAGGGAGGCACACACCTCAGCCTGCCTGCAGGGCCCAGGACTGGGGCAGGACCCCCACCCCTGTGTCCCTCCCTCCTCCTCTGCCTGGGACCTCTGCAAGCTTCCTCTCCCTCCGGCCTCCCTGCCGCCTCCCTGCAGCCTCCCTCCAGCCTCCCCTTCAGCCCCCAGGCCTCCCCTCCAGCCTCCCCCCTACCCCCCTGCCTCCCCTCCAGCCCCCAGGCCCGGCCTCACTGCCCAGCACCTCTGGGGGGACACTCCCCGGGGAGCCCTGGCCTGAGTCGCCTCCAGGCCTTTCCTAACCCCAGGCCCGCCCCCAGGAAGGGGTCCTCCCAGACCTGTGGGACCCAGCCTTGGGGTCACCAGCCTCCCCCACCCGGGCAGCAGGCCTGGGCGCTCTCCCTCCCTCCGCACCCGCTCCGCCGGGCGCCAGGCTGCAGGCTGCTGGGCGGCGTTTCTCCTCTTTTTGGGGTTCAGGGGGGGGGGGGGGGGGCAGGGGCGGGGAGTGCCCACAGCGGGGCCTCTGGGACCCCACCGAGTGGGTCGGCACCGGGAGGAGCCTTTCCCAGGGGCCCGGGCGCCCGGCCCTCGGGGCGGCGGCGGCGGGAGAGGTGCGGGTCCCCGCGCCCCGCGGCCCCTCCGCCCCGCGGCCCCTCCGCCCCGCGGCCCCTCCGCCCCGCGGCCCCTCCGCCCCGGCGCCCCGCGCCCGCCGCCCGCGGGGGACCCGCTCGGGGCCGCGCCCGCGCCCGCGCCGATGCGGACACAAAGGAACGCCCGCGCGTCACGCACCGGCTCGGGCTCCGGCTCCGGCTCCGTCCGCTCCGCCGCCGCCGCTCCGCACGCTCCGCCCGCGGTGCCCCGCCGCCGGCCTCCCCTCCGCCGGCCTCCCGCTCCGGGCGCGGCGCGAACGGCACAAAGACTCCCCGCCCGCCCGCGGCGCCCCCTGCCGCCCGCCCGCGGCGCCGCACGCCCGCAGGGGGACGGGGGCCCTGCCAGCCGCCAGGGGCGCCCCGAGGCCGGCCTGGGGGGACAGGGGGGCCCGGAGGCCAGCTGGGGGGGACGGGGGGGGGCGAGGGGGGTGACAGGAGCGCCCAGAGGCCGGCCTGGGGGGACAGGGGGGACAGGGGGGCCCGGAGGCCGGCCTGGGGGGACGGGGGGGGGGGGGACAGGAGCGCCCAGAGGCTGGCCTGGGAGGACGGGGGGGGGGGGGGGGGGACAGGGGCGCCCCGAGGCCGGCCTGGGGGGACAGGGGGACGGGGGAAGGGACAGGAGTACCCAGAGGCCACCCTGGGGGAGGGGGACAGGAGTGCCCGGAGTCCGGCCTGGAGGACAGGAGCTCCCCGAAGCCCGCCTGGGGGGACTGGAGCGCCCGGAGGCCAGCCTGGGGGGACAGGGGGGGGACAGGAGCGCCCAGAGGCTGGCCTGGGGGGACGGGGGGGACAGGAGCGCCCGGAGGCTGGCCTGGGGGGACAGGGGGGCGGCGGGGGGGGGGGGGACAGGAGCGCCCGGAGGCCAGCCTGGGGGGACAAGGGGGCGGCGGGTGGGGGACAGGAGCGCCCGGAGGCCGCCCTGGGTGGGGGGACAGGAGCGCCCACACCAGGGGAGAAGGTGCCAGGCAGACTCAGCCCTGAGCCCGGCGGCCCTGGTCCCCCCAGCAGGTCCCCCGGACCTGGCACACGGGCTGGCCCTGGCTCCTGGAAGTCTGTCCCCGATGCCAGCAGCCACGGGGGCCTCTGCGCCAGCTGGAAGCAGTGGTGCCGCCTGGCCCGCTGGCCCAGGGGGTGAGCTTCCACCCAGGAACCCGGAGGTCAGGGTTCGATTCCCGGTCAGGACTCATTCCGGGTTCCAGGAGGGCGTGCAGGAGGCAGCCGGCCGTGACTCTCTCATCGGATGTTTCTGTCTCTCCCCTTGTCCCTCGCTGAGATCCATTAAAACACACACCTCCACATGTTTTAAAATAACTTTTACTGATTTTTCACAGAGAGAAAGGGAGAGGGATAGAGAGCCAGAAACATCCATCAGCTGCCTCCTGCACACCCCCCACTGGGGATGTGCCCGCAACCAACGTACATGCCCTTGACCGGAATCGAACCCGGATCCTTCAGTCTGCAGGCCGACGCTCTATCCACTGAGCCGCACCGGCTTCGGCCACACACTTCTATATTATTGTTAAAGAAAGAAAGAAACGAGTGCCTGGTGAGAGGCCCTCCCTCTGCCAGGTCACACGAGTTCCCCTCTCCCCCATCCCCCGCGGGGCACCTCTGGGCATGGGGGCGGGGGCCCTCCGGATACCTGAGGTGCAGGCAGGGCCGTCCCCGGGCATCTGCGGGCAGAGCCAGGGACCCGTGGCGCGTTTTGTCACTGGACCCCGACGGTGTGTGTCCCTGTGAGCAGAGCCGACCCTGCTCACGGCGCTTGGCCCGGTGCGGTCCGCCAACAGGAAGTGGGCACCGAGATCCTGGCCACGACGCCGCTGCCCCTGAGCAGGGCGCCGGTGGGACCGGGCAGGTGTGACGACCCCATGCCGACCCCACCGTGTGACCAGAGGGTCGGGACCCTCGTCCCACCCTGGCCTTCCAGCAGGGGAGAGGTGGGCCCTGGATCACGGCCAGCGCTGTCCTCACACGTGGCTGTGGGCTGCCAGAGAGCTTCGGGGGGCACCCTGGCGGTGTGGGGTCTGGAGGTGCCTTCCCACAGGCTCCCTCTGCCCCTCTCCGTCCGCCGCTTCCTAATAAACAGTCATCGGGGCAGCGCGCTCTGGCCGGCGGTGTGGGAGGCAGGGGCTGGTCGGCCGGCTGGTGTGGGAAACGGTAACCACCGCGTGCAAACCAGGAGCAGAGCAGCCAGGATGCTGGGCGGTAGACACACCCGGGGCTGTTGCTATGGCACCCACGTCCGGGGCTGTAGCTATGACACCCACGCCCGGGGCTGTAGCTATGACACCCACGCCCGGGGCTGGTGCCATGACTCCCACGCCCGGGGCTGTAGCTATGACACCCACGCCCGGGGCTGGTGCCATGACTCCCACGCCCGGGGCTGTTGCCATGGCACCCACGCCCGGGGCTGGTGCCATGACTCCCATGCCCGGGGCTGTTGCCATGGCACCCACGCCCGGGGCTGGTGCCATGCTGGCTGCCCGCCTGCAGGAACTCAGCTTCTCTCGGGTGGTTTTCGGGCCCTGGGCCCCTCAGACGCAGATGCCAGCTCCCGTTGGAATACAAGGCCCTCTGACCGCCACGCCCTCTCGTCGCGGAGAGCATGAAAGGTGCTCAGGACCCCGGGCGGCCTGGCTGCTGCTTCACGTGGCCTCGCCTCTGGCGATGGCAGCTCGCGATGACCTCACACGCTGTGTCACACGCACGGAGACGGGAGGCTCCGACAAAACACGTTTAATAAATTATCTCTGACACAGGCAGATATATACACCCACCGGGACAATGTATACACCGTTCCCCGGCGGCTCAGGCAGGGCTGTGGGTTCACGGCGCCGTGGGATGCAGAGCGAAAAGCCGTGGCCTGTGTCCGACGGGCAGCGTGCGCTGGCGCTGTGGGCTGTTCCCTCCGGGCGGGAGAAGGCCGCCTGGGCAGCGTCGGGGTCCGCGTCGGGGTCCGCGTCGG
>OY882869.1:767057-797057 GCA_963693515.1 Pipistrellus nathusii | reverse complement strand
CACTGACCACCAGGGGGCAGATGCTCAAAGTAAGAGCTGCCCCTAGCCGTAGGCCCCAGGACAGCCACGGCAGGTGCCAGTGCCCCCGCACCCCATCACCTCACCGGTCAGATGAGCTCTGATGGCCAGCCAGGCCAAGGCACCTTTCCCATGCATGAATTTCGTGTACCTGGCCTCTAGTAAAAACATACTTTTTTTTTTTTAAAAGAAGGACCTGGCTCTGTCTGACTCTGGGGCTCAGAGCTGCAGGCTCAGCATCTCCACTCCCCAAAGCCGGTCCCGCCAGCGCGGCGCAGCATGGCGTGGCCGTGGCCGTGGCCGTGGCCGTGGGCGGAGCGCAGACTCACCTTCCAGCGCACGGGGTTCAGCTCCTGGATGTGGGCGCGCATGTCCTCGTCCACGTTGAAGCGGTTGATGACGGAGTTGACCTTGAAGGCCACGCGGTACTGCCGGCACCAGCGCCGCAGCCGCCGCAGGTTCTCCACGTGGTTGAGCCGGCCCTGGCCGCGGCCGATGAGCGCGTTCACCTCCTCGTTGAAGCTGTCGCAGGAGACGGCGAGGATGTCCAGGTGCTGGCCTGCGGGGAGGGCGAGGCTCAGACCGCAGGAGGCCACCTCCCCGGGAGGGCACGCACCCGCCTTACACGCCCCGTCACCGTGTAAACGCCGTGTGCCCCGCCCCACAGCTCCCGCGGAGACACGTGTGCATCCTGTGAAATAATCTTAGGAAAGGAGCCGCCTCACAGGACGCCAGCAATGTTTACAAGCCCGTGTGTGTGTGTGTGTGTGTGAGCTCCTACCCGCACGTCCTCCAGGGCCTCACTCACTCCTGAGGGCGTTGGTGTGCTGGAGCTCTGCAGACCTACATCTTTTTACACACACACACACACACACACACGTGCACACACGCCCACACGCCCACATACATGTACACACGTGTGTGTTTGCACATACTTACACAGCACACACATGTATACTCTCTCACATATATGTACACACATGTGTGCACGTGCTCACATGTACACACTGTCGCACACGTGCACACATGTACACACTCTCTCACACACGCACGCACACGCTCACACACACACTAGAGTCTGGTGCACGAAATTCATGCAAGGGGCTCGGCCCTCACAGCCCCGGTTTTGTCCAAAAGGTCATCTGGAAGCTCGTTCGGCTGTCTGGCCTAATTAGCATATTGCCTTTTCGTGTGTGTGTGTGTGTGTGTGTGCGTGTGTGTGTGTGCGTGTGCATGTGCGTGTGTGTGTGTGTGTGTGTGTGTGGTCGATTTCAGCGGGGAAGGAGGGGGGCACCCGGGCGGGGCGCACGCTGAGCCGGACCCTAGGGCGGCTGCTTACTTTCCAGGAGACTGGACGCTGGTAACAGATGAGCAGAGCGGTGGGGCCTGCCTGCCAGTGGGGAAGCCGGAGCCCAGGCCGCTCTCCCCCCCGCAGGCCGGCCGCCGAGGGCTGCGCACACACACCGTCATCTGCCCCGCACGTGTGTACGGGAGCCCTGCGGACTCACACGCCGCTCCCCCACCCGCAGCTGTGCGGAGATCAGAACACGCCTGCGTGGTCCCCTCCCGCCCGCAGGCCTGGCCCGGGAGGGAGGGACGGAGGGATGGAGGGAGGGAGGGAGGGAGGGAGGGAGGGACGGAGGGACGGAGGGAGGGACGGAGGGACGGAGGGAGGGACGGAGGGACGGAGGGACGGAGGGTCGGAGGGACGGAGGGAGGGATGGAGGGACAGAGGGACGGAGGGACAGAGGGACAGACGGAGGGACGGAGGGAGGGACGGAGGGACGGAGGGACAGAGGGAGGGATGGAGGGACGGAGGGACGGAGGGAGGGATGGAGGGACAGAGGGACGGAGGGACAGAGGGACAGACGGAGGGACGGAGGGAGGGAGGGAGGGAGGGAGGGACGGTGGGACGGATGGAGGGACGGAGGGACGGAGGGAGGGACGGAGGGACGGAGGGACGGAGGGACAGAGGGAGGGACGGAGGGAGGGATGGAGGGACAGAGGGACGGAGGGATGGAGGGAGGGACGGACGAACGGAGGGACGGAGGGAGGGACGGAGGGACGGAGGGACAGAGGGACGGTGGGAGGGACGGAGGGACGGAGGGACGGACGGAGGGCAAGAGGGCGAGAGGGCGGGAGGAAGAGACGCAGGCGCTCACCGTACTCCTTGAACCAGCGCTCCCGGATGAGGCTGCCGTTGCTGACGATGCTCACGCTGGGCAGGCCCAGCTCCTCCTTGCAGAACCGCACCAGGCGGCCCAGGTACTCGCCGCGGTCCTTCAGGAACGGCTCCCCGCCCGAGAAGTTCACCTTCTCCATGCCTGGGGCCGAGCGCCGGTGAGAGAGCCGACCTGCTGCCCCCGCACGGCCCTGCCCCCGCACGCCCCCGCACCCGCACGGCCCCGCACACCCCCGCACGCCCCCGCACGGCCCCCACATCCGCACGGCCCCGCACGGCCCCGCACACCCCCCGCATCCGCACGGCCCCGCACCCGCACGGCCCCGCACACCCGCACGGCCCCGCACGGCCCCGCACACCCGCACGGCCCCGCACGGCCCCGCACACACCCCGCACGGCCCCCGCATCCGCACGGCCCCGCACGGCCCCGCACACCCCCGCACGGCCCCCGCATCCGCACGGCCCCGCACGGCCCGCACGCCCCCCCGCACGGCCCCCGCACGGCCCCCGCATCCGCACGGCCCCGCACACCCCCGCACGCCCCCGCACGCCCCCCGCATCCGCACGGCCCCGCACGGCCCGCACGCCCCCCCGCACGGCCCCTCACGCCCCCGCACCCGCACACCCCCGCACGGCCCCCGCATCCGCACGGCCCCGCACCCGCACGGCCCCGCACGCCCCCGCACGCCCCCGCACAGCCCCCCCACGCCCCCCGCACGCCCCCCACTGGGACAGAGCCCTAGACCCAGACACAGGCCCAACCAGGATTGAACCCGGACTCCAGCCCACAGGCCGGTGCTGAGCCTCCTGAGCCACACCAGCCAGGGCCAAGGCACATTCCCCCCGTTTCTCCGGCACAGACAGCCATCATCACCTCAGAGTCTTCCTTTCTCCGCCGGGCAGCCCTGGGCATGCCGCTCCGCCCACTCTCCCCCCGACCCACAGGACTCCCCCGGGCCTGCGTGTCCTGTCCCCAAGGGGCTTTACACAGAGGGTGCCCCGACCTTGCCCGGAACAGTCCCGGGAGGCACCCCGAATCCCAGCTGGTGTCCCTCCTGGGCCCTCTGCTCTCAGGGGCGCTGTGATTGGCCAGCTCGTCGCCATGGACGAGCTCACAGGCTGGGGGGCTCCAGGCGGACACCCTCCCCCGGGAGTCTGGGTGAACAGGCAGGTAACCCCCCGCCCGTGCGCCCCCAGCCCCTGCGCCCCCAGCCCGTGCGCCCCCCGCCCCTGCGCCCCCCGCCCGTGCGCCCCCCAGCCCGTGCGCCCCCAGCCCCTGCGCCCCCCGCACCTGCGCCCCCCGCCCCTGCGCCCCCCACCCGTGCGCCCCCAGCCCCTGCGCCCCCCGCCCCTGCGCCCCCCGCCCCTGCGCCCCCCACCCGTGCGCCCCCAGCCCCTGCGCCCCCCGCCCCTGCGCCCCCCGCCCCTGCGCCCCCAGCCCCCCGCCCGTGCGCCCCCGCCCCTGCGCCCCCCGCCTGTGCCCCCAGCCTCTGCGCCCCCCGCCCCTGCGCCCCCGCCCCTGCGCCCCCTGCCTGTGCCCGGGGCGGAGCCGATGCCCGGGGGACTCACCGGCCTCCTTGAGCAGCCGCAGCCCCCGCTGGGCCTCCTCCAGGGGCAGCACGAAGGAGGTCTTGGCCGTGTGGAAGCAGAAGCCGCACTTGTAGTTGCACTGGCGCGTGAAGTGGTAGTTGACGCTGGTGGGCGTGAGGGGCCGGTCCTGATCCTCCTCCTCCTCCTCCTCCTCCTCCTCCCCGGCCCCCTGGGGTCCCGGACGCCCCTCCGGCAGCCCCCGGCCCCCCTGGGCCCCCGCCGGCCGCAGCGCCGCCCAGAGCCCCAGGAGCAGGGGCGCCAGGAGGCTCCACAGGGCGCCCAGCAGCCTCCCGGGCACCGCCAGGGCAGCCAGCGTCCACATGGCTAGCCGGTGGCCAGCCGCTCCCGCGCTTATATGTGTGCAAACACCGGCCGGCGGACACACCCCTGAGCCCGGCGGCTGAGTTTCGGTTCTCTCTTCCCCGAGGAGCTGGCGCGGGGCCAGGCGAGCAGCCTGCCGCTGTGCTGCCTGCACCGGTGCCATCGCCATGGACACGGGCGGCCCCGCTGTCCCCGCTGACTCACCCCCATCACCGAGGGCCCACCGTCACCTTCACCGTCCTCACCGGCGGGGAGGGTCCCTGCGAAAGGTATGACGGCCGCCCTGCCCGTGGCCGCTGACCGCATCCGCCTGTGACCCTTCCCGGCCCCGGACGCCCTCACCGGCCCAGTGACCCCCTCACTCCCCCGTGATCCCCTCACTCCCCCATGACCCCCTCACCCGCCCCATGACCCCCTCACTCCCCCATGATCCCCTCACCGGCCCTGTGACCCCCTCACCGGCCCTGTGACCCCCTCACTCCCCCGTGACCCCCTCACTCCCCTGTGACCCCCTCACCCGCCCGTGACCCCCTCCCCGGCCCCGTGACCCCCTCACTCCCCCGTGACCCCCTCACTCCCCACTGACCCCCTCACCCGCCCCGTGACTCCCTCACTCCCCAGTGACCCCCTCACCCGCCCTGTGACACCCTCACTCCCCAGTGACCCCCTCACCCCCCGTGACCCCCTCACTCCCCCGTGACCCCCTCACCCGCCCTGTGACCCCCTCACTCCCCCTGTGACCCCCTCACCCGCCCCGTGACCCCCTCACCCGCCCCGTGACCCCCTCTTTCCCCCTGTGACCCCCTCACCCGCCCCGTGACCCCCTCACTCCCCCGTGACCCCCTCACTCCCCGTGACCCCCTCACCCACCCTGTGACCCCCTCACTGGCCCTGTGACCCTCTCACTCCCCTGTGACCCCCTCACCCCCCGTAACCCCCTCACTCCCCCATGACCCCCTCACCCGCCCTGTGACCCCCTCACTTGCCCCGTGACCCTCTCCCTCCCCCGTGACCCCCTCACCCGCCCCGTGACCCCCTCACCGGCCCTGTGACCCTCTCACTCTCCTGTGACCCCCTCACCCCCCGTGACCCCCTCACTCCCCTGTGACCCCCTCACCCGCCCGTGACCCCCTCACCCGCCCTGTGACCCCCTCACCCGCCCTGTGACCCCCTCACTTGCCCCGTGACCCTCTCCCTCCCCCGTGACCCCCTCACCCGCCCCGTGACCCCCTCACCCGCCCCGTGACCCCCTCACCTGCCCCGTGACCCCCTTACCTGTCCCGTGACCCCCTCACCCGCCCTGTGACCCCCTCACTCGCCCCGTGACCCCCTCACCCGCCCCGTGACCCTCTCAGACCACAGCCATGGTGACCGCCCAGGCTGTCCCTTCGCTCCACGTTCGCAGTGCTAATCTTTAATGTGTTTGTACTGATCGCAGAGTGGGGAGAGGGAGAGAGAGACATCGATGGTGAGAGGGGATCATGGACCGGCTGCCTCCTGCACTCCCCACAGTGGGGGTGGAGCCCACAGCCCGGGCCTGTGCACTGACTGGGCATCGAACCCGGGACCTTTCTGTCCACAGGCTGACGCTCTGTCCACTGAGCCACATGGGCCAGGCACCAGGCAGTCTCTCGGCTGCTTCTTTCTGGCAGGAAGGGGCGGGCCGTGGCTGGTCACCGTTTTCTTAGGGAGCACGGGGAGGCTGGGCCGTGTTCTCTGCCTCTGTGGTGAGCTCTGTGCGGCGTGGGCTCAGCACCCTGGTCCCCGCGGGAGCCCCGAGGCTCTGGGTCCCATCCATCGCCCTGGACCTCCCTTCGGCTGCAAACACCTGAGCTGTTACAGCCCCAGACCGAGGGCTTTGCATGTGTGGGAACTGCTGAGGCTGAGCCTGCGTGAGGTGGGGGGCCGGGGGGGGAGGGGGAGAGGGGGAGGAGGAGGCTGGGGAGCCGGGGGGGAGGGGGGGCCATGGCTGTTGCAGAGAGTCCATCCTGTCAGGAAGGAAACGGAGACTGAGTGTGCCGGAAAGTGGAACTGAAACCCCGAGGGCGACAGGAGGGGCTGTGTGCTGACTGCTGATGCAACCTGACTGAGCGCGCTCACACACGCACACACACACACACCCCCCGTCCGGCTCAGACCAGACGTCTGTTTGTGGTTTTTAGATCACATGTGTAGGAGGAAACGAAAACAAATCTGTTTACTCTTCCCACCACGTCCCGAGGGCAGGGCGGTGACCTCGCACGGTTGGAGGTGTGGCTGCGCTCAGCAGCTGTTCACTCCGAGATAACGTTCTCCGCCCGCGAGCTCCCGGTGACTCGGCGTCCGTCTCGGCAGGGGCATTGGAAGGTGGCAGGACGTAATGCCTCTCTTTCTAAAAATGTTTTATGGTTCCGGAGAGGAGAGAGACATCAGTGATGAGACACGGACTGGCTGCGTCTGGCACGCCCGCCCTGCACTGGGATGGAGCCCACCCGGGCCTGTGCCCTGACCGGGATCCATCCGGGGCCGCCTGGCTCCTGGGTTGACGCCGCCCTCAGCCCCGCGGGCTGGCTGGTGTGACGTGGGCACAGTAGCCGCCCCTGAGCGCTGCCCCTGAGCGCCGGCCCACGGCTGCCCTCCCCCCGCACCGAGCTCACACCCGGGGAAGCTTGTGAGCCAGGGCGTCGGGATGGAGCTAGGATTTCAAACGCGCCACCCTGCTCAGCCCGATCGTGCCATCACACTCTCCAGGTTACTTCTCAGGTGTGGTCCAGGCTCCGGTCTCATGTTCATTCGTTCGTTCCCTCACTGCTCCCTCACTCACGCATTCCCACCTTCCCTTCCTCTCTTCTTCCATCAGCGGTGGCCACCGGCAGCTCCCGTGTGTCACATAAAGATTAATACCCGGCCCGGCCGCTGGCTCAGGGGCTGAGTGCCGGCCTAGGAACCAGGAGGCCAGGGTTCGATTCCCGGCCAGGGCCCAGGCCCGGGCTGTGGGCTGGATCCCCAGGGAGGGGCGGGCGGGACGCAGCCGGTCCGTGATTCTCTCTCATCGCGGATGCTTCTCTCTCCCCGTCTGTTCCTCTCCCTTCCTCTCTGACATCGGTAAAGACACGTTTTTAAACATGTGAACACACGTGTGATCAGGCGGTCAGAGTCCCTCCTGCAGGGGCTCCCAGCAGCCGCAGTGGCTGCGGCGCCTTTGAACCGGCGTCTTCTCCCTGATCCGTCCTCACCGCGGAGTGAGGCCCGGCAGCGGCCCCTCTCCCTCCCAGTCGGGGCTCCTCGGGGCGGCCGGCTCCCGGCATCCACGCCGCTGGGCCCGGCAGAGGCCCCCCGGCAGAGGTCACCTGGCAGAGGTCACCGCCGGCAGCGGTCCCCCGGCAGAGGTCCCGCCGGCAGAGGTCACCGCCGGCAGAGGTCACCCGGCAGAGGTCACCGCCGGCAGAGGCCCCCCCGGCAGAGGTCCCCGCCGAGTTCCGAGCCCAAGCTGCCGCTCGGCACGCCCACATTCCCGGCGCCCGGGCCTGAGCGGCGCCCGGGGCTTTGTTCACGGCGGGCTGCGGTGCGTGAGGAGGCGTGCCTGGGCGCGCAGAGGCACACGGAGTCACGGATGTGCACACAGCGAACTCCGACAGAGGGACGGCTTTTTACTCCGACCGTGACCTCCCCACGACCTTCTCCGGGCCCAGGGCCTCCCTCCGCCACCGGGATGACCCTGTCCTGTTTCCTCCAGCCCTGGGTCTGCCTGCTCTGCTCATTCATCTGTTATTATCACTAACTATTCCTCGATGCTCCCTCCGCTGGCTTTCAGGAAGAGTGGGAGGGAGGGAAGGAAAGAGGGAGAGGTGGAGAGGGGGAGGGGAGGACACATGGATGTGAGAGAGACACACCCATTGGATGCCTCCCCCATCCCCATCCCACCAAGGTCCAACGGCAGCCGAGACCGTGCCCGTGCCGGGAATTTTTTCATGTATTTAATGACATTTTTATTTTAGAGACGAATCGCTGCTTGTGAAAAACATAGTTGAGTAAAGCTTTTCAGTGCCGGGCGTTTTGTAATCTGTATAATGTAGCTTTCAGATCAGAGTTCCTTTTCTTACTGCTCTGTGCCATCGCCCTGCTGCGTAAGGGTATGGTGTCTACTGTGCGGCCTGTACATTATTGTTTCTGTTAGTGGTTCTCCTTCCCGAGTGAGGGCGTGGCGCCTTCCGTGTTCCACACCAGGCCACCCTGACGGGCTCAGACACGGCCTGTCATGACCTCCCGTGTCCCGTGGGGAGGAGTGGGTGGAAACGGAGAGAAAGCCGGAATTAAGAACAGGTGAGGGAGGTGCAGGGGGCGTGGAAGAGTCCAGAAAGGCTCCCAGGAGGACGCAGGACCCAGGGGAGCCGGGCTGGCGTGGCTCAGTGGCTGATCACCGACCTATGACCCAGGAGGCCGCCACTCAATTCCAGGGCAGGTTCAATCCCCAGTGGGGGGCGTGCAGGAGGCAGCCCATCAGTGATTCTCTGTCATCACTGATGTTTCCCTCTCTCCCCCCTTCCTCGCTGAAATCAATAAAACTATTTTAAAAAGCGCTCAGCTGTGTGACTCAGCAAGTTTCCTTTCTCATCGAACATCCTCCCCACGAAGGCTCAGCTGTTCTCACTTCATCTTCGGTTTTGCACCTCGATCTCAATGCCAAAGGTCCCGGAGTTTCCCCAGGGAATCTTTTTTCCTGGTAAGCCAGATTCTTTGTGAAGGTCAGGAAGGAAAACACCCAAGTCATCCTGAGAGGAGGCAGCGATGGGTTCCTCTTCCCACCCCAAAGCACCCCGTGGGTCCCAGTGGCAGGTCCTGGGCCCGGGGCTGGTGTGTGCCGGCTGCTTGTTTATTTTTAACTTTATTGTTGGAAGTGTCACATAGGTCCTCCTTCTCCGCCCCCACCGCTGACCTCGCCCAGCTCCTGTCCCCACCCCACCCCACCCTTCCCCCCATTGTCTGTGTCCACGGTGCAGGCACAGTCCATGGTGACCCCCCTTCCCTGGGGCCGCAGTGGGACAGGCCTCGGAGGAGGGGCCGCTAGGAAAGCGCCGAGGCCTGGCAACTCCGGGCGGGCCTGGGCCTGCGCCAGGGCGGAGGGGGGGGGGGGGTCAGGGCGGGGAGTCCGGTCCGGAAACGGCTGCAGGCCCTGCAGGTCCCTGGGGTGAGGCGTCCGCAGGGCCTGTGCGGACAGACAGACAGACAGACGCCCTGGGGCCGCCTGCGCTGGGAGCTCCGCGCGGGCGCGGTGCCGCCCGGCGCCGCCAGGGGAACCCGCGCGCGGGAGGCGGGTCCGAGGTCCGGGGGGAGCGCGGGAGGCGGGTCCGAGGTCCGGGGGGAGCGGGGGAGGCGGGTCCGAGGTCCGGGGGGAGCGGGGAGCGGCCTCCCCCCACCCGCCTGCTGGCACGCACCCGCCCGGCCCCCGCCCCCCGCTTCGCTTTCGGTTTCCCGGCGGCGCCCGGCCGCGCCCCGTCCCGCGGGGACCGCGCGGAGCCGCCCATGGCCCCGGCCGGCCGCCTGCTCGCGCTCCTGGCCCGGCCGCTGCGCCCGGCGGCCATGGCGCAGCCCCGCTGCTTCGCGCTGGAGCTCCCGGGCGGCGGCCTGGCGCACTTCGCGGTGGGCGCCGCGGGCTCCGGGGGCGCCGACCCCGACCCCGACCCCGACCCGCGCGCCGCCGCGCTCCTGGGCCCGCCGGGCCGCAGCTACGCGCTGCTGGTGCCGGGGGCGCCGGGCGCGGACCTCGCCGCCCGCGTGCGCGCCGCGCGGCTGCTGCGCCGCCTGCTCCCCGCGCTGCGCCGCGGGCCCCTGGGGCGCTGCGAGCGGCTGCGGCTGCTGGGCTACCGGCCGGGCGGCGGCGGCGGCCTGCAGCGGGGCCTGCTGCTCCGCGACCCCGGCGCCGGCCCCGCCACGCGGCGCGCGCTGCTGGCGCTGCTGGACTCGTGCCTGGAGGCGCCGCGCCCCAGCCTCGGCGAGTTCGGGGGCGAGTTCGGGGGCGCGGGCCTGCGGCTGTGGCAGCGCCCGTGGGAGCTGCGCGGCGGCCGCGAGTGGCGGCAGGCGGAGCCCGAGCGCGTGGTGGCCGCCCCGGAGCCCGCGCTGCACCCGGCGGTGCCCGACCTGCCCCGCGCGGCCGTCTTCCCGCACCGCGAGGCCGCGCGCGCCGTGCTGGAGGCGGTGAGTGGCGGGCCCGGGGCCGAGGAGCGGGGGGACAGGGAGGGGACGGGGCTGCCCGCAGGGCCCGGCTCTGCCCAGACCCCCGGCCCCTGGAGAGCCCAGCGCCAGGGCCGCCCACCGGTGTGTGCACCTGCCCTGGCACCCAGCTGGACAGGACAGGAGCCGCGGGTGCGGGGATGGCGTCAGCTCAGGGCCGCACCGGGAGGTGGGGTGGGGAAAGGCAGGCCTCTGGGGTGTAAGCAAGCCCCCTGCTCAACCACTGAGCCGCCCGCTCCCGGCGGAACCCCGCCTTGCGGGTGGGAGTGAAGGGGGTCACCGGGCCCCTCAGGGCTCAGGAGCCAGGGTTCTTGGGGGCCCAGCCTAGCCAGGGCCCCGGGTCCAGGGGCGCCCGGGCGGCCGCACTGTGGGCCCGGAGTCATTGGGCAAGCTGATGGGGTGTCCCTGCAGGCCCGGCCGCTTGGGGTGAAATTCAGGCTCTAGCATCGAGGGCCTGTGTCACTTCACTTTCTTTTTAAATTTATTTTACTGTTTTTTATTATTTTTATTGATGTCGGAGAGGGAGAGAGAGAGGGAAACATCAGTGATGAGTGGGAATCATGGGTCAGCTGCCTCCTGCACGCCCCACACTGGGATGGAGCCCACAGCCCGGGCCTGTGCCCTGGCCGGGAAAGGAACTGTGACCTGGTTCATAGGCCGGGCCCAGCCCCTGCGCCCCGCCGACCGGGCTCAGCAAGTTTCTTAAGTGTTTTTACATCTGTTTCCTCGGCCGCAGAGGGAATGCTGGGGCCGCCCCTGCCAGGGCTGTCGGATGCCCGGCTCAGCCAAGCACACGCCTCGGCCCGGAGTGCCGGGTGGGGGCCGCAGTGGGGCGCCCCAGAGTCCGCTCCCTGAGCCCGTCACACCCGCTCTGCTCCACCTGAGTCCGCGCTCCCATCAGCTTGCAGAAGGAATCCGGGCCCACAGTGCGGCCGCCCCCCGGGGCGCCCCTGGGCCCTGGGCCCTGGCTAGGCTGGGTCCCCGAGACCCAGTGCCCCCTTCACTCCCACCCGCAGGGCAGGGTTCCACCAGGAGCGATGGAGAGGCGGGGGGGGGGGGGGGGGCACTGCCCTCCTCAGAGCCACCATGCCTCAGCCCACCCTCCAGGGGTCTGGACGCGCTTCCCAGGCGGGCCTGGGTCTCCCCATCGCTGGGGGACGCTGGTCTGAACTGGGGTGTCACTCCTCACTCCTTGGGGAGGCGGAACCCTGACCGTGGCCGCAGCCACCCCGCCCCCCAGGTCCACACACTGAACCGGGTGGTCCCAGCCGCCACCTCTGCCTGGGCTCCAGGCTGCTCTGGGCTCAGCGAGGCCCCCCTGACCCTTCACTCCCCTGACCCTCCCCCGAAGCTGACCCTCGCTTTGGCTGTCCGCAGTGCACACCCTTCCTGCCCGCGGCCGGGGCCGTGCTGGAGCTGGTGGACCGGTGCCCCCGACAGCTGCCCCGAGGCCCCTTCCCCGTCATCGTGGTGGAGGGCCTGGACGCCACAGGTGAGCGCTCCCCTGGGCGTGGCCCGGGAGCCGGAGAGAACAGAGCCCCTAGGGTGCCGAGGGGGCCGGGGTGTGGCCCCTGGCGGCCTGGGGTGGAGCTCAGGAGCACGGGTGGCAGTGGGCGCGGCCTGGGTGGGAGGCCAGGGGGTGGGAGATAGGGAGAGCTGGGGTGTTGGGGGGGGGGTGGCCCAGAGAGGGGCTGTGCCGGCGAGGAAGGTGGATTGGTCCTCCCCACGGGGAATTGGCGCCTGCGGAGGTGCGGTCAGGTGCCCAGTGCCCGGAGCCCCCGGCTGGCGGAAGCCGTGGGAGTGAGAGCACCGTGGAGGCCCAGGGCTCAGCCCCAGCGCACGCAGGGGTGCGGCTGGGGGCAGAGGAGAGACCCGGACACGGCAATTACTATAACTATCACTATTACTATTACTTTCTTTAAAGAGAGAGAGGGAGAGGGAGAGGGAGAGGGAGAGGGAGAAACATCACTGAGAGGAAGCCATGGATCGGCTGCCTCCTGCACAGTCCACACTGGGGATGCAGCCCACAACCTGGGCAGGTGCCCGGGCCGGGTACTGAACCGGTGACCTTCATTCCTGGGTCAGCGCTCACCGCTGAGCCACCGGCCCGCCAGGGGACAAGCCGTGCTCGGGGACAGTGGGGTCCCTGCGAGGCGGCTGGAGGCCCTTTCCCGGGCGGCTGGCAGGCGGAGGCGTCAGCAGCGCCGATCCGGCCTCCACGCCGAGCTGGCCCGTCCCTCGTCCACAGAGGGCCGGCTGGGTCCCCTCCCGGTATTCCGACCCCCAAGAGCGGGTGCCAGGTCCGCAAGGGCCTGCCGGCGTCTGGGACGCGAGCCTGCACACTCCCAGGCCAGCCCGGCCGCAGGAGCGAGGTCTGGGCCCCGCGGGGAGGGGCCGCTCTGCTCCCCGGGAGCGCCGCCCGCGGGGGTGACGGGGGGCGCTGAGCCGTGCGTGTGCCCGCAGGCAAAACCACGGTGACCCGGGCGCTGGCCGACGCCCTCGGGGCCGCGCTGCTGCGGTCGCCGCCCGCCGGCCTCAGCCCGTGGCGCCAGGCCTTCGACGAGGAGCCGGACATGGTGCGGAGAGCCTTCTACTCGCTGGGCAACTACATCGCCGCGTCCGAGATCGCCGCGGCGTCCGCCCGCGCCCCCGTGGTGGTGGACAGGTGGGCGAGGGGCGCGCGGCCTCCTGGCGTGTGTGTGTACATGTATGTGTGTGCGTGCGTGTGTGTGCATGCACCTGTGTGTGCGTGCGTGCGTGTGTGTGCATGCACCTGTGTGTGCGTGTGTGCACATGCCTGTGTTTGTTATGGGAACTAGCGTCTGGCGCTCAGAAGGCTGCGTGTGCTGTCCTAAGGCTGGTGGGCACGGAGCGCCCTCCACCGTCCTGCCCAGCAGTGCAGGCATGAGACGCCGCCGCCCGCCCGGGCCCTGCGCTGCCTCGCCGGGACCGTGGCCACCGTCCCCTTCGCCCGTCCGCCACGTCGGTGGTTTGCCGGCTCGTTGGCTGAGTCGGCGGGCGTGTGCCGGCCACCTGCCCGGTGCCCTGCTGTCACGGAACAAGCACATGGTGGCAGCAGAGGGTGATAACACAGCGTGTCCCCAGCACGTATGTGCACGCTGTGCGGCCTCCTGAAGGCATGTTTATGGGGACACGTCTCCCTTCTGAACCTGCACGCTCAGCCGTGAGCGTCTGTGCGCTCCGGGGCCCGCTGGACAGAGCCCGCCGGCCGGAGACGGGTGAGGCCCTGAGGAGACGGGCCCGGCGATGCGACAGCAGACTCACCCTGAGAGCAGTTCCCGCTGAGGAGCCAACTCTGCCGGGGGCCCACCTCATCCTCACTGTGGCGGTGCACTTTACTCTTAAAAATATACGTTTTTATTGATTTCAGAGAAGAAGGGGGGAGACAGAGAGAGAGAGGAGAGAGGAGCATCAGTGAGGAGAGAGAATCATGGATCGGCTGCCTCCTCACACCCCACCCTGGGGATGGAGCCTGCACCCCGCCTGTGCCCGGACCGGGATCGAACTGTGGCCTCCTGGTTCATAGGCCGGTGCTCAGCCCCTGACCACGCCAGGCTGGCTGTTCTTGCCGTCTTATAAATACTTTAGGTGTGAGATGCAGGTTTGCTTACTTACCGGGTGCCCTGCTCGGGGCTGGAGCAGAGCCGTCCGCCTCGATTCCTCCTGCGGACGGGATCTCACACCCCTGGCCCCCAGGTTCTGGCACAGCACGGCCGCCTACGCCATCGCCACCGAGGTGAGCGGGGCCGTGCAGCACCTGCCCCCGGCCCGCCACCCCATCTACCAGTGGCCGAAGGACCTGCTCCGGCCCGACCTGGTGGTGCTGCTCACCGTGAGCCCCGAGGAGCGGAGGGAGCGGATCCGCGGCCGGGGCCTGGAGAGGACCGCCGAGGAGGAGGAGCTGGAGGCCAGCAGCACCTTCCGGCAGAAGTAGGTGTCGCGCCCGGGGAGGGGCGGGGGGCGCGGAGACGCCGGGGAGAGCGTGTGCACGCTGACCTGACGACCTCAGGCTGTGTGACCTCTGGCTCTGTGACCTCTGACCTCTGGCTGTGTGACCTCTGGCTGTGTGACCTCTGGCTCTGTGACCTCTGGCACGCAGACGACCTCTGGCTCTGTGACTTCTGGCTCTGTGACCTCTGGCCTCTGGCTGGTCGGAAACCCTCCGGGCACAGACGCAGAGACCTGTCACTGGCCTGTGACCTGTAATCTCTGAGCCTCTGCTGCTCGGCCTGCACGTGGGGGTGCAGGGGGTCCTCCCAGGGTCACTGGGTGTGGGGGGGAGGCTCGCAGAACCCTCTGTGTGGCGGACAGTGGGGACTCACAATGCTGGCTGCTGACAGCACTCCTACCCCATCAGGTATTTTTAAAAATACCTATTTTTATGGATTTCAGGGGGAGAGGGAGAGAGAGAGGGATGATGATGGTGACGAGGGAGAATCAGGGACCGGCTGCCTCCTCATGCCCCACGCTGGGCATCGAGCCCACAACCCGGGCCCATGCCCTGACCGGGAATCGAACGGTGACTGCCTGGTTCCTAGGTTGGCACTTAACCATTGAGCTACGCAGCCGGGCCCTCTCAGGCACTAAACACAGTGTCTCAAGCATGGCCTGGGCAGAGCTGGCGCCAGGGAGGTGGTGGTGACCCCACGGGGTCTGTACTTCAAGCTGCGGTGGCACAGCAGGTGGCTCAGCAGGAGGGACAGCGGGAGGGACAGCGGGAGGGACGGCGGGAGGGACAGCGGGAGGGACAGCGGGAGGGACAGTGGGAGGGACAGCGGGAGGGTCAGAGGGAGGGACAGCGGGAGGGACAGCGGGAGGGACAGCGGGAGGGACAGTGGGAGGGTCAGAGGGAGGGACAGCGGGTGGCTCAGCGGGAGGGACGGCGGGAGGGACGGCGGGAGGGACGGCGGGAGGGACGGCGGGAGGGACGGCGGGAGGGACGGCGGGAGGGACAGCGGGAGGGACGGCGGGAGGGACGGCGGGAGGGACGGCGGGAGGGACGGCGGGAGGGACGGCGGGAGGGACAGTGGGAGGGACGGCGGGAGGGACGGCGGGTGGCTCAGTGGGAGGGACGGCGGGAGGGTCAGAGGGAGGGACAGTGGGAGGGACAGCGGGAGGGTCAGAGGGAGGGACAGCGGGAGGGACAGAGGGAGGGTCAGAGGGAGGGACAGCGGGAGGGACAGCGGGAGGGACAGCGGGAGGGACAGCGGGAGGGTCAGCGGGAGGGACAGCGGGAGGGACAGCGGGAGGGACGGCGGGAGGGACAGCGGGAGGGACAGAGGGAGGGACAGCGGGTGGCTCAGTGGGAGGGACAGTGGGAGGGTCAGAGGGAGGGACAGCGGGTGGCACGGCGCCGAGTGCCGGAGAGCCGAGCGGAGACCTGTGCCGACCCTGCTCTCTCCCGTCCAGGGTGGAGGCCTGCTACGAGCGGATGGAGGACCCGGGCTGCCACGCGGTGGACGCCAGCCCCTCCCGGGAGCAGGTGCTGCAGGCCGTGCTCGGCCTCGTCCGCGATCGCTGTCCGCAGCTGCCGTGACGGCGCCCGGCCCTGTGGGCACCTCGCAGCTGGGCGGGCGCCCACGTCCCAGTGCGGTGCCACCAGCATCGGGCACAGACCTCCCCGTGTCCCCGCTCATCGCTCTGGCTCCCGGCTGACAGCCCGTTGGGGCGAAGACGGCCACGTTCCCTGAGAGCCACGAGGGTTCCGCCCAGGCCCATGGCCTGTCCTGGGAGCGGATCCCTGAGCCACACACCCCTCCACCCCCCCGCAGGACGAGTCTGCGTGTCCCGGCTCCTGGGAGCCATCTGGTGGGCAGGAGCCCTTCCACAGCTGGTGTCCACCTGTCCCTGTGGCTCACAGCCCTGAGGTCCCGGAGCCGGGCTCACGGCCTCTCTGGGGTTATGGGATCACCTTCTGCTTGTTGGATCCCATCCTCCCCTCGTGGCCTGGCTTTGGGGGCGGGGAGCGTTCTGCCCTGAGCTGGACGTCCCCACGTGGCTGGGCAGCGGCGTGGCCACAGCGCCGTGGCCAGCAGGTTTCCGTGGCCGAGGGCGTGGCTTCACCAACAGCAACGGGGCCAGGAAGCCCCAGGCGCTGGCGTCTGCGGTTCGCCTCCCGCCGGGCACAGGGCCGGGCCGGGGAGGGCTTTCTGGGGAGGCTGTCCCGCACTGAGTGTCAGTGACAGCCCTGACATCGCTTGGGGTCGGTTTGGCTAGAAAACGCTGGCTGAGAGGCGAGGACGCTGAAAGCTCGGAGCCTTGGGTGAGCCGGGGAATATTAGGAGTGACTCGATCAAACATGTGACAGTGATCTTTCTGTGACTTAAGGGGTGAGCAGAACCAGGCGGTCGCCTAGAATCGCTTCCAGTTCTCAGGTGGATAAATGCTTGTCTTGAGACAATCCTCCCGCCCCCACCCCCCAGATAATTACGTTTGAGGCCTTACCAGGTTCATGCTGCGGAATCATAAACTGCAATAATGTTTAGTATTGACGATCTCATCCTATTTTTCTGAAGAACTCTGGATAATGTATACGCCCTGTATCTGTGCTTAGAAATGGAAATGTAATCTCGGCCGAAGACAGTTTTAAAGCTGATACACAGTGTTGGGATCCTTTAAGATGCAACACCGAATCGTGTTCTTGGGGTTCGTGACTTCACGGCCGGGACAGCTAGCGTGCTGCCCGGGGAACCAGCCTCCGAGCCCCCTTCCTGCCCTCACGGGGGCAAATACACCCACGTGTCTCCGGCCTGCGCTGTCCTGCCCCGGCGCCCACCTGCTGGCCCAGCGCCGGCGCCCACGTCCCACGGGGTCCCACGCTCCGACGGGTGATCATCAGCAGGTTCAGAGCACCCCGCGTGGGCCTGTGGCTCCCCGTGGCCTGGGTCCAGCTGAGGTCTGCCTGGCAGCTCCTCATGGCTGATCTGAACTTTAAGAACCATCACGTGGGGAATGGGGAACGAGCTGTTTTTGGTTCCATCCCCGCTTAGGGTTCGGCTCTTCTGGATTTTGTTTCATGAAAATGGAAGCCAGAGGCCTCCCGGCCAGTCCTCCCTGTGCCCACCAGGGGGCGGGAGGGAGCTCACGGGCACCGGTCCGGGAGCTGTGCCCCAGGACGGCAGAGGTTCCTTTATGGGAGGAGGGAGAGCCGGGCGTGTCCAGGCCGAGGCAGTATCTCTGAAGGGGCTGGCTTCCTGCTCCCAGAACCCGAGTCCAGCCTGAGTCGGAGCGTTCCGGAAAGACCTCCGTGAGCATGTCCGTCTGACAGCGTGGGGTGGGCCCGAGCAGCTCGCCCGGGGCGCCCGTCACAGTAGATGTGTGACCACGTGCGGCACCGCCATCGCCCGAGCTCCCCCGCGGTTCCAGAGGGTTCCGGCCGGGGCCTGGCATCCCGGGGCGTCGGGGCTGTGCGTGTCCACGTGCTTGTAAAACCTGGCACCCCCCAAAAAACCACAAACCTCACCCCCGCTCCCCGCCGCCGCTCTGGGCACACGGGCTGCTCCTGCAGAGCCTGGTAAGGCCCTGCCGGTCACCGAGCCCCCTTGGCAGCCCTGGTCACTGAGCCCCGGTCACCGAGCCCCGCGGCCGGTAGCCCGTCAGCTGCAGCGGGCCTTGGCCAGACCCACGGCCGCCTGGAGCGGGGTTCCCTCACGGTCCTGAGCCCTGAGTGTATGGAACAGGATCGGAGCTCAAGGCATGTTTCACGTTCCAATGACCGGGGAGCCCGGTGCCGGTACACACCTGTGACATGCGTGGTCTCCCTAAGCCTGTGAGGGGAGTCGGTCTTTTCCTGCACCTCCCCGGGGGGACACGGGTGCAGGCGTGGACTCTGTCACAGATCAGTGCATGGCGCTGGGAGCCCACCACCCACCTCGCATCCTGGTCAGCTGTGCTCTGACCCCTCCTCCCTCACCCCTCCTCCCTCACCCCTCCCCTCCAGCGACCACAAATGGGTGTTTTACAAACCGGCTCGCTTCAAACCCCGGAAACCTGTGAGACCACCTCCCAGCACGCCCACGGCCGTGCTCCCCCTCCTCCCCCGGGAACCTCATTCCCGCCAGCACTCTGCTGCCCCCTGCAGTCCGGGAGGTGCAGCACCCAGTGCCGTCCCCACCGGTCACTGCTTCGCCCCTCAGGGCCTCCCGCGGCTCCTTCCTGCCCCCCCATCTCCCATCCCATCGCTCCTGGGAGGGCCCTTCCCATGACTCAGCCTCAGCCGCCCCCGCCCGCCCCCCTGCCCTCTGACTCACACACCTGCTCTGTCCACGTGCAGTCCACGCCACGTCTACGTCAGCATCGACACTGTCACGTCCATGTCCTCACCCATATCCGTACCCATTCCCATCCCTATGTCTTCATCCTGTGTCTACAGCCACGGCCATGTCCATCCCTGTGCACCCATGCCTATACCTGTAATTATAGCTGCGTATGTGTGTGTGCGTGTGTGTATGTGTGTGCACACACCAACACCTGCACCGTCATAGCCATGTCCCCACCCATATCCGAACCATCACTATGTCTTCATCCTGTGTCTACAGCCACGTCCACGTCCATCACCCGTGCCTGTGCCTGTGATTATAGCTGCGTGTGTGTGTATGTGTATACGCATGTATATGTGTATGTGTGCACACGCGTGTGTGTGTGTGTATCCTCTGCTCCTGCACCGTGAGGCCCAGCGCCCAGCCCGCGCGGGCGCCCAGCAGCCGTCAGACCTGTGAGTGGAGAGCGACGCCGGCAGACAGGCCGGGGCCAGGCCGCCTCTGACCAGCTCCGTGGGCACCTGGGTGAACCTCAAGCAGGTCCTTTTCCCAGGTCTCCCTCCGGGCGTCCTCCCGCCCCTCCCGCCCGAGGGTTAAGCCGGGTCCTTTTCCCAGGTCTCCCTCCGGGCGTCCTCCCGCCCCTCCCGCCCGAGGGTTAAGCGAGGGGGTGAGAGGGGGCTCTGGTCCTGCCCGAGGCACCCGTCCCGGTCTCTGTCCCTTCTCCCCCTCCGGCTCCCCGGCCGCACCGGCTCCCGGGGATGGGGCGCCCGTTCGAGGTCACACCGGCTCCCGGCTCCTGACACCTGCTGCCTGCAGGGGGGGGGGTGACCGGAGGTCAGAGCCGGACAGGAGCACCAGCAGGTGCGTCTCCCCTGAAAAAACAGGGTTCCCCAGCTCCCCCTCCCCTACCCCCTCCCCCCTCCCCTCCCCTCCCCGCCCCTCCCCGCCCCTCCGCACTCGGCCCGCTGGGCGGCGCTGTGGCTCCATGGCGGCCGGGCTCCGGGGAGGGAAGGGGCGGGCTGGGCACAGGGGCCGCTCCGGTGCGGCCTCCCTGTCTGAGCCCCCCTCCCCCCGTGGACCTGCCGGCGGGAGCCAGCCCCGCACCCCGCACCGGCGCCCGCACCCCGGCCCAGGCCCAGGCCCAGGCGGGCCCGAGCTCGGGGAAGGGGGAGCCGCCCCGCCGCCCTGCACCCGCCGCTCCCGGGCGGGCCGGCAGTGGGAGCAGCCGTCCCCCTGGGAACGGGGAGCCGCCCCACCATCCCGTCCGTCTTCCACGCGGGGGGGGGGTCTCAGGGGGCGGCCTGCACCCCCTTTCCCGGCCGGACCAGCGGGTCGGCAGGTGGACCGGCCTCTCTGCAGCCTCACCCCGGCCTCCCCCGCCAGCTGGGGCTTTGTCCCGAGCCCGGCCCCCCTCCCGCAGCCCGGCCCCCAGCCTCCGCCTCTCCCGGCCCAGGGGCGGCCCTGCCTCCGCCTCCTCCTCCTTTTCCTCCTCCTCCTCCTCCTCTTCCTCCTCCAGCTGGTCAGGGCCTCTTGGGCGGGGAAGAGAGGGGAGGGGAGGGGAGGGGGGAGGAGAGGGATAAAGGGAAAGGAGGAAAGGAGAGGAGGGGGAGGGAAGGGGGAGGAAGGGAGAGAGAGGAGGGGGAGGGGAGGGGGAAGGTGGGAGGAGAGGGATAAAGGGAGAGGAGGAAGGGGGAGAGGGGAGGGGAAGACAAGGGAAGGTAGGGGAAGGGAAGAGGGGGTGGGGAGGGAGAGGAGGAGGGGAGGGGAGGGGAGGGCAGGCGGGAGCGAGCCGGGCAGATGTCCTGGTGAGAAATGTTCGGGACAATCAGGCTGCGGTCCCCGGGGACCCTCCCCGCTGCCGGGCTGCACTGGGGATCCTCCTTGGTCCTTTGGAAGGAAATGTGGCTGCAGGGTCGTCCCCGGGGCCGGTGCACACGGGCTCAGGGAGATGGATGTGACCTCCCCTGGGCTGCGGGTCCGAGGTCACGGCTGCGGCTGGGGCCAGGCCGGAGGAGGCAGGGCCCCACCCTCCGGGCACCTTCCGGGGCCACACGCTGACCCCCAGTGAGCACCGGGTCAGGGCCCCCTCCCCTGCAGAGCTCCCCCGCCCCTGCTGCCTCTCCGGGGAGGAGAGCCTGGCCATTGGGAACCACGGGGCCGCCCCGCCCCGACTTCCTGTGCAGCTGGCACCCCTCCCCAGGCTCAGGCCGCTCCTGCGGGAGGCGGGGCCCTGCGCAGGCGGCTCTTTGGGCCTTGAGCTCAGGAGGACCCGCATTAGGTCAATAACCGTGTACCTGCCTGTCTAGTTTACGTTTAAAACGTGGCTCTCGGGGAATCTGAGTCGTCATCCTGTTGGTATTTGCTCTGTGAACGAGTGAGTTTGCCGGCCACGGCCCAGCCGGCGGCCTGTGCGTCCCCCCGGCGGCGGCTTCGGGAACGGGAACAGCGTCACAGGACAGCCCCCTCGGCCTGCCGGGCGAGCCGCCTTTGTGCCTGGCTGCCGGGCGCCGGGGGTCACGGGGTCGGCGACGGGCTGCCTCAGGCCCCTGTGCCTGTGAAATGGGGCCGGAAAGGCCCTCTGTGGGCCGAGATCATTGCCCGGAGGCAATGAGGGAGAGAGGAGAGCGGAGGGGCCGCCCGACACCCGGGACTGGGTGACCGGCCCAGCAGGCGGCCTTCCCGCACCCCGTTCCCCTCGGAAACCGCCAACAGCTGGCTGTCAGCCCCCTGGGCGGGGGTGAGCCGCTGTGCGTGTTTGGGGTGAGCAGCGCCCCGAACAGGAGGCACCAGACTCTGCTCCCCGATTCCCGGTGCACCTCTCAGAGCGGGAGCCGGCCCCGGCCTCAGCGACGCCCGAGGCCGGGCTCCGAACAGCCGAGCGCAGGGCTGAGGGCGTCTGTGAGCGGATGTGCGGTGGCGCTGGCCTGTCCGCCGGGTGGATCGGTCGGACCGCGTCAGGGAGCCCCGGGATAAGAACGGGCCTGTCCCTGGCGTCTCTCGGGACAGAAACTGGGAGCCGTCGGGTGGGCCGTGGGCGGGACAGACAGAGCAGGACGGCCCTGCCTGGCGTCGGGCCCCGGAGAGGCCGGCCACGCCGCCCAGGAGGGCGCTCCCAGGGCCAGCAGGGACAGCGCCTGTGCACGGCGCCCCCCGAGGCAGCACAGGGGAGGGTACAGTCAGCGTGGATGGCCACATGGGCCCTTCCAACCGTAAAAACCTGCAGAAATGAGTCCTGTTCCTGTCACTGCGGGTCCACACTCCGCCCACAACACAAAGGGCCCTGTGGGCGTGGGCGGCTGTGAGCCGGCCCGCCGTCACCGGGCTGCTGCGGTCAGAGAGGCGGGTGCCCGATCCCCGGACAACGGCGGGCCCCGCCCAGAGGCTCTGCGCGCGCCCTCCGCGCCTCACAGGGGGTCTCAGCGGGGACCCGGGGGCGGCGGTGGTCGGCGCCTCCGCTCGGGGCGAGGTCGCAGGAGACACATCGCGGGTCCCACAGGCCACGCGCGCCAGGAGTTGAGATCCTCCCCGAGGCTCGTGGACGGGAGCCTGGCCAGCGAGTGCGGCCGGTGTCCGCTGGGGACGAGAGGGGCGCCCGCACCGCGGCCGCAGCACGCCGTGCCCCCTCACACCGCCGCCTGCCGTCCCCATCCCACCCGCATCCCGGCCCCGGGGCACGGACAGACGCCCACGCCGATGGGAGCCTCAGGGAGCTGACGGCAGCCAGAGGCGGGGGGGGGGGGGGCAGCACTCAGCTCGCGCCCCGATGACAAGCACAGGAGGCTGGGCCGGCGTCTCAGAGGGCACAGGGCACCTGCAGTCAGTGGGGGGACGCGGGGCGGCAGGCAGACGGGTGAGGGTCGGCAGCAGCGGTCCACGTGCCCAGAGCCCAGGAGAGAGGCTCGCCTTTGCCAGATCCTGGCTGTCCCGGCGCTCGCCTCCTGGCTGGCTGGCGTCTGGGCTGAGGTTCCCGTCTCTGGTGGACGCCTCCGGCCGTGGCGAAGCCGCCTCCCACACGCCCGCTGCCGTGTGTCCCCAAACGGGCCGCCCGCGTGTGCGAAGGGCCGGCGCTGGCACCGTGGAACCCTAAGCTATTTTTTTTTTTTTTATGGCGAAGCCGGAAAACCACTGATTGCCTTCCTGAGCGCGCAGAGGTCTGGGCCGTCATCGGAGGCAAGGCCAGCGAGGCGGGAGGAGGCGAATTGACGTGTGCTTCCCGCTGAAGCCCGCCTCTCCCGGTTGTGCTAATGGAAGGTGATTACAGAGCATTTTAACGTCAAAGGTTTGAGAGCCGTATGTGTCCCAGCAGGTCCCGGAGCTCTCTGCTGATGACCGGAGCCTGGGTAAAGCGGCCTGCGTGCTCACAAGCACACATGTGCATGTGCATGCACAAATGCATATAAAGCACACGTGCTCACACAAGCCTGCACGTAACACACACACGCGTGTGCACACACGAGCACATAAAGCATGCAGGTGCACACAGGAGCACACAATGCACATGGGTGCGAGTGCGTGTGTAAACACGCGTGCATACACCTGCACACATGCACACACTCTGGATGCAGCAGTGAGGAGCTGGCTGCATTTCCTGCTAGGCCGCCCCCAGGCCCCGGGCTGCTCCCAGGCGATGCTGGGGACCCCGCCCCCCTCCTCCCTGGGGCCACTGAGACGCACAGGCTCAGGGGAGGGCGCCAGCACTCATTTCTCAAAGGGAGACTTTGCTTTTTCTCGTGTGTGTGTGTCTGTGCGTGTGCATGTGTGTGCGCACATATGTGGTGGTGTGTTTGCATGTGTGTGCATGAGAGGCAGGGACAGGCTTCTGGCACAGCCGCCCCGCCCCCGGCAGGCAGCGCCGTGTGTGGCGATTGGCCGGCAGGCAGCACCGTGTGTGGAGGGGCCTGAGGGGGCGGCGTTAACCCTGCCGGTGCCGGTGCCGGTGCCGGTGCCGAGCGTGAGGGCTGGGATGGGCCTGAGGCTGTGGTCCAGGATCTGGCTGGAGGAGGAAGGAGCCCGAGGGTTTGAAAAGTGACATTCGTTGCATTTCTGTGTCTGGAACCCTCAACGCTGACCAGGCCAGTGCTGTCCCCGCCGCCCGTCCCCTGACGGACAGGCCGCTGAGGACGATTTCTCTGCTGGAGGAGCCGCTCCGTGCGTCTCCCGCCTCCCGGGCTCCTGGCGGCGGACGGGGACGCCGGGGTTAAGCGGGAGACGTGTCGCCACAGGGCGGCTGCCAGGGCCGCCCGGAGCCGAGGCCGGCACAGGGGCTCAGTGTAATCGCATCAGAGTTCCGACGCGGCCGGCGCTGATGTGCGGGCCCGGCCCGAGGACAGACACGGGGACGCTGCGCATCGCAGGACAGCAGACCCGGTTGGCCCCGATCCCCTCACCCTGACAGGGGGTGCTCCCGCCGATGGCCCTCCCCCGGGAGCTGCCGGTGGCTCCCATGTCCCTTCCCCGGCCCCCCTCCCCGTCCCCCCTCCCCGTTCCCCCTCCCCGGCCCCACTCCCCCCTCCCGCCCCCCTCCCCGCCCCTCAGATTCCTGCTGTGCCGTTCTTCCTGAACGGGGGTGACATGCAGGCCCCTCTCCTGAGGCCGGACGGTGGCGGTGGTGGGGCCTCGTTCAGAGGCGCTGTGCTCGCGATGTCACAGCGACCGGGTCCGAGACGGGGCGGCGGGCGGAGGCGGCGCTGGGCGAGGGCTCCCTCTAGGAGTGGGGGCTGGACAGGCGCGGGTCCGATGTACGGCACATACGACGCCGGCCGGCATCGCCGGGCGGGCGGGGACGGGATTCTCCTCCTCGTGAACCTGAGTCTCCCTGACCGGCGCCCGCGTGCACGGCTGCGCCAGCCGCCCGGAGCCGGCGTGCGGGCGCCCGTCCTCACAGCGAACAAACGCAGCCGTTCGAGCGTCCCAGAGGCCGAGGTGCCCAAGGTTCTCCCTCCCTCCCTCCCGCCCTCCCTCCTGCCCTCTCCCTCCCTCCCTCCCTCCCACCCTCTCTCCCTCCCTCTCCCCCTCCCTCTCTGTCTGAAAGCCAGTCTAAGAATGATCCCTGGAACCGCTCCTGCAGCCTCGTCACTGCCGTCCCCGTGGGGCAGCGCCTGCCTCTCCGGCAGCGGCCGCCCTGCTCTGCATCCCCTCCCACGTCCTGCACCCCGCACCCCACGTGGCGGGAAGCGCCGGCACCCGCAGGCCCGGCACCCAGCGGCCTCCGTCAGCACCCCCGCTCCCTGGGCCCGGCGTGGCATTCCGTGTGGGTCATTCACGGGGGAAGCAATCCCGGACCCCGACCCCTGGGGCGAGGAGCTGCCCGCAGGGAGCAGGGAGCAGGGGTCCCCCGTGGGACGGGGAGGGGAGGGCCTCACGCAGGCACGTGGCCGGGTGTGGGGTCGTCACGGGCGCTGCCTCCCCCTGCACGCATGTCCCCGGGCGGCAGCTTCTGAACATGGTAGGAGCGGGCCTGCTGGCCGGAGCGGCAGCCTGGGGGACCCTGGGTGAGTCTGGGTTTAGGTGGAGGTGCTCGCCCTGTGGACACCCCGAAGGGCTGTATTCCAGAGGCCCCCTCACCGCTGCTTCTCGGGGGGCAACGCAGGCGCCTCTGAACCCGCCGACTGCGAGCACCTGACACCACGGCCGGACGCAGGGGGAAGGGCGGGCTGGGAGGGTCCGGGGAGAGCCGGGCTCACTGTGCGGGACGGGGGAGGGGGGTCTCGGGTCCTCCCCTCGCTCCCGCCTTTCCCGCTCGGAGCTGGGGCGCCCGTCCCGCCGGCCGGTCTCTGAGCCGCCGGCTCCCTTCCCTCCGGCGTCCGGCTTCCGCACTGTCTGTGGGCTCCAGGCTCCAGCTGCGGCCGGCGGCCGGGTGCTGGCCAGACCGCCCGTCTCAGCCTTCCAGCCACACCTGGCACCCGGCTCGGCCCAGCAGGACAGTGGGAAGCCGGGACCAGGCCTCAGCCCGGGGGCACCCGCCGGGCCCTCAGGGGCACCCACCAGGCCCTCAGGGGCACCCACCAGGCCCTCGGGGGCACCCGCCAGGCCCCTGGGGGGAACCCGCCAGGCCCCCAGGGGCACCCGCCAGGCCCCGGGGGGCACCCGCCAGGCCCTCAGGGGAACCCGCCAGGCCCTCAGGGGCACTCGCCAGGCCCCCGGGGGCACCCGCCAGGCCCTCAGGGGCACTCGCCAGGCCCCCGGGGGGCACCCGCCAGGCCCTCAGGGGGCACCCGCCAGGCCTCGGGGGGCACCCGCCAGGCCCTCAGGGGCACCCGCCAGGCCCCCAGGGGAACCCGCCAGGCCCTCAGGGGCACCCGCCGGGCCCTCAGGGGGCACCCGCCGGGCCCCGGGGGGCACCCGCCAGGCCCCCAGGGGCACCCGCCAGGCCCTCAGGGGCACCCGCCAGGCCCCTGGGGGGCACCCGCCAGGCCCCGGGGGGCACCCGCCGGGCCCCGGGTGCCAGGAGGGCAGTTCTGCGGTGAGGCGAGTGGCAGGAGAGGCTTGGGGAAGAGAAATGGGTTAAAGCATGAGTTTAGGCTTATTATTTATTATTTACTTTTAAAATATATTTTAGTGATCTCAGAGAGGAAGGGAGGGGGAGAGAGAAACATCCTTGAGGAGAAGGAATCACGGACCGGCTGCCTCCTGCTCGCCCCTCCTGGGGACGGAGCCCACAACCCGGGCCTGTGTCCCGACCGGGAATCGAACCCTGACCTCCTGGTTCAGAGGTCAGTGCTCAGCCCTGAGCCCCGCCCACCCAGGCCCACTCTTTTCCTTCTCCATCCCTCCCCCCCCCCCCCCCCCGGCCCAGGCCCCCCGCTGTGGCCCCTCCCTCCAGGTCCCGGCGGCTGTGATGGAGACACAGAGGCCCTCCCAGGCCTGTCACGTGCCTGCCTGTGGCCGCGGGACACTGGGCGCGGGCTGTCCGGGGTGAAGCCGCCACGGGGAGCCGCGGGGGGGGTGGGGGGGGAGGGTCTGACCCTCACGGGAGAGGGCGCTCATCGCCGGCCCATGATTGGCAGGCCGATGGATGGCCCGCGATTGGCAGGCCGATGGATGGTCCGAGATTGACAGGCCGATGGATGGCCTGTGATTGGCAGGCCGATGGATGGTCCGTGATTGGCAGGCCGATGGATGGTCCGTGATTGGCAGGCCGATGGATGGCCCGTGATTGGCAGGCCGATGGATGGTCCGTGATTGGCAGGCCGATGGATGGTCCGAGATTGACAGGCCGATGGATGGCCTGTGATTGACAGGCCCATGGATGGTGCCGTGATTGGCAGGCCGATGGATGGCCCGTGATTGGCAGGCCGATGGATGGCCCGTGATTGACAGGCGGATGGATGGTCCGAGATTGACAGGCCGATGGATGGCCTGTGATTGACAGGCCCATGAATGGCCCGTGATTGGCAGGCCGATGGATGGCCCGTGATTGGCAGGCCGATGGGTGGCCCGTGATTGGCAGGCCGATGGGTGGCCCGTGATTGGCAGGCCGATGGATGGCCCGTGATTGGCAGGCCGATGGATGGCCCGTGATTGGCAGGCCGATGGATGGCCCGTGATTGGCAGGCCGATGGATGGCCCGTGATTGGCAGGCCAATGGATGGTCCGAGATTGACAGGCCGATGGATGGCCTGTGATTGACAGGCCCATGGATGGCCCGTGATTGGCAGGCCGATAGATGGCCCGTGATTGGCAGGCCGATGGATGGCCCGTGATTGGCAGGCCGATGGGTGGCCCGTGATTGGCAGGCCGATGGGTGGCGCAGTAACCACAGTCACGGTTCTCCCTCCCGGAGCCCGGCCCTAATTTAACAAAATGGCCAAGCAGGTCCTGAGTGGCAGGACGCACTCAGAACGTCACCCCCTCGGCGCCCTCGCCGCCCCCTCGGGGCCGCCCCCCCGGGGGCCGCCGGCGGACGGAAGGGCAGGCTGCTCGGCGGCTGTGTTTGTGCCTGTGCCGACGGAATACCTTTTAAGCTGTCATTTCTGCTTATCTTCCCCAAATACCGGGACAAACGCAAAGCAAACACTCGGCGGAGTCAAAAGTGCAGGAGAATCAATCAACCTGGTGGGCGAGGGGCCGAGCGCCCATCCTCCACCCCCACCCCCACAGGGCCCTCCCCCGGGCAGCACCCACCCCCCCACCCCCCCGGGGGCCCCGGGCAGCGGGGAGGAGAGCCGGGCTGTCGGGGGAGGGGCCGAGCGGCCTCGGCTCCCGTTTCTCTTCCCGGCCTCTGGGCAGAGGACGCGCCGCCTGGCGGGCAGAGCGGGTCTGAGAGGCTGGCGGCCGGGCGGGGCCCCGGCGCAGGTCCAGGCCGGGGGCGCGGACGATGGCCCCTCCACCAACGGGCTCTCATGGGCGACTGCCCCTCGGGCTCGGCGTTGTGCCCGCAGCGAACAGGGCGGCAGCGTGGAGGGCGTGGGGGCGGGGCCGGGTCGGAGAGGGAGGGAGATGCCCCCGGGGGGACTGGTGAGAGGAGACCCCACAGCCCAGGCCCCTCGGTCTCGGCTCCAGCCTGCGGGGGCCCCACCGTGGATCTGAGGGAGCTCAGCCTTAACTCCCGGCGAACCAGCCAAACCCTCACCAGAGGCCTCACAATGCGTTCCTGGCCCGGCCGGCGGGGCTCAGGGGCTGGGAACCAGGAGGTCACGGCGCCATTCCCGGCCGGGCACAGGCCTGGGGTGTGGGCTCGATCCCAGGGTGAGGCGTGCGGGAGGCAGCGATCAGTGATTCTCTCTCATCATTGGTGTTTCTCTCCCTCTGTCTCTCTCTCTCTCTCTCTCTCTCTCCCTCTCTCTCTCTCTCTCCCTCTGTCTCTCTCTCTCTCCCTCTCTCTCCCTCTCTCCCTCTGTCTCTCCCTCTCTCTCTCTCTCTCTTTCCCTCTCTCTCTCTCCCTCTCTCTCTCCCTCTCTCTCTCTCCCCCTACCTCTCTGAAGTCAATAAAAATCTATTTGTTTTAATAACTTGTTCTTCCAGGAGGGACTGTCACTCTGTCTGGCCAAGGCTGGGTCTCCGTTCCTGAACGCCTAACCCCTGTCGGCAAACACCTGTCGCCGGAGCCCAGGAGCAGGCAGGCCTGCGGGCGGAGGACCGAGGGGCGGCCGGGCCGGCAAACCCTCCCTGGTTGAGCCGTTCCCACTCCCTCCCCTTCCCCTAAAAGCAGCAGCTGCGTGTGGGGTGGGCCCGACCGCTGCCCGTCTGTGGGCGGGAGATGGAGGCATCAGTGTTGGGGGTGGGGTCCTGACAGCGGTGCCGGCTTGTTTGTGTCGGAGGCACCGGTGGCCGGCCGGCCGTGGGGCTGTCACCGCTGTCAGCTCCTCAGGCATCACAGGCAGACGTGGGGGAGGCCACCCCTGCCCCGGCCGGCGGGCCCGTTCTCGGGGGGCCGGTGGCGTTCTCGGGGCTCCCCCTGCGGTGAAGGGGGCCGGTGTGTTCTCGGGGCTCCCCCTGCAGTGAAGGGGGCCGGTGTGTTCTCGGGGCTCCCCCTGCGGTGAAGGGGGCCGGTGCGGTTCTCGGGGCTCCCCCTGCGGTGAAGGGGGCCGGTGTGTTCTCGGGGCTCCCCCTGCGGTGAAGGGGGCCGGGTGTGTTCTCGGGGCTCCCGCTGTGGAGAAGGGGTCTGGGGCGGAGGTGTGTCCTCAGGGGAGGCCCAGGGCCGGGACAGTGAACTTCTGCCCTGGGCTCCGGTCCCTGACGTTACAGACGGAACCGCCTTCTCCGGCGGCTCCGGCCCCTCCGCTGACTCTGAGAGCCAGGGGAGGGCGGCCTTGGGGGGCGGGGGGTGGATCTGAGGCTGCACTCTGAGCCCCAGACTCTCTGTCCACCCCCACTTCGGTGTGCGGGCGGGTCCGGCCGCCCGGCTGGTTGATGAGGGCTAGAAAGCAGGAAGGAGGGAAAGAGGGAGGAGGGAAAAGGGGTCCCCTGCTGCTCACGGAGCCCCTCTCAGAGGAGAGCTCGGCTGGCTGGCTCCCTCTCCCCCTTCCCGCCGTCCGCACGTGGGGGCACCGGGCGCCCCACGGACGCCTCCCCAGGCCTGGATTGGGGGTAAGTCAGCCACTGGCAACCTTTTTCCTCTCACGGCACACATCCATTAATTATCAAAATTCTGCGGCTCGCCAAAAGGCGTGTTTCTTTGCCACGCTGACCAAAAAGCAGGTGAGGTTTTGATTGATTTCACTCCCAGTAAAATTAATGTAATTGCCTTACCCCGGTGGGTTGGCAGACTCATTAGCCCACAGAGCCAGCTATCAGTGGTGTAAGGATGGACATGTCTTTGGAGAGCCGCAGTTTTTAAACTTGAACTTCTTCTAACGCCACTTCTTCGACACAGACTCGCCGGGCCGTGGTGTTTTGTGGAAGAGCCACACTCCAGGGGCCAGAGAGCCGCCTGTGGCTCTCGAGCCGCAGTTGGCCGAC